>JAQGBU010000742.1:0-19983 GCA_034698605.1 Isotoma decorata
TTTCGCTATTTTTGGTTAAATTATCTTTCTTTTCCTATCTATTAAAAGTTATCAGATAGATAAGTCCCATCTGTGGCCACCAATAATAAGCCATGCATCAGCAACACATTCATTGTTCAACTAACAAGGTTTCCTTGAAGTTCTTCCTAGTTGCACAATTGATTGCTTTCTGCTAGCTTGACTCCTGATTGAAACAAGTAAGAGGTCAGAAATGTAAAGCCAGATTTTTCCGAATACCGTTATTATGAGTTCTTGAGTTGACAACGATTTATTTTGGACTTTTCAGATTACAAGAATTTTTTTTAACTGAACATGACACGTATTTTATTTCTGGTTTGTTTCTTTGCCTTCGGTAAGTCAATTTTTTTCTGTTCTCTTCATTGAAAAAAAATTCCCTCGGTACTTGCCTAACAAGAACACAATGAGAAGTTAATTTTGTTAAAATTTTTACTTCCCAATCCGGTTTGGCTTTACTGGATTGGGGAATTTTGCATTGCCAAATAACTAGCTGTTATTAAAGTGAAAGCCGAGGACTTTGAAGAACGAAGACTATTTTGTGAAACACACTTAAATGACGAACCAGCATCAATTAAGTCAGGTATCATAGATCCAAGAAGACGGTGGCAAAATGGAACTATTCCGTACATAGTTGATTATACTTTTCGTAAGTTTGAACAAATGAATAAAACAATACCTTTTTGTCTTTGGAACCTACACTTTTAACAAATTACTTGGTAATATCAAATAGCTTATACCAGGGACTTTTACGCTGCCATTAGACACATTACGGGGCGAACATGCATCAGATTTAATGATACGATACATGCAAGAAGCCATATTTATGTTATATCAAACGGGTCGCTTTGTTATTCTTTCATTGGAAGGATTGGTGGTCGACAGATCGTGTCTTTGGGTGCAGGTTGTGGGACGTTTTTACGTAATCATATTCACGAGCTTGTCCATGTCATTGGCTTTTTTCATGAACATGAACGGACTGATCGAGATCAATTTGTAACGATTAATGAGGAAAATATTCTAGGTAGTAAGAATACCTTTTATTATGCTATGCAACCTTAAATAAGACTTTAATATCTTGATAAGTTTGATTTCAAATAGGACATAATGAAAGCTTCCAGAAGTACGATTCAAGCGTTATTTCCCCATTTGGTGTTCCGTACGATTACAACAGTGTACTTCACTACGGTAGAAAATTAGCTTCGAGAGACCTGATCTCAGATACAATTACGCCGATGGATCCTGATGCCACAATTGGAGAGAAAGCAGCTCTTAGCAATTTTGACATCAAGAAAATAAATAATATGTACTGTCCAGGGACTATGGGAATCCGAATTCAAAATGTGGAAAGTGGAATGGTAACGAAATGGAAAATCTTTTTTTTTGCTTTTGTAATTCTCAAATATATTCAATAATTACTTTAAAGTTGAAATCCTCCTATTTTTGCTTTTACTATTAGTACTTACAAGTGAACCGATATCAGGATCCATTTAGAGAAGTGGTAACTGCAAATTGGACCGGTGCGGAAAATCAAAATTGGACATTAGATTGGTGTAGGTTTTTTTTTTGTTTTTATAGAAAAACATTATTAAATGCTCATTTTAGGCTGTAAGGTTTGAATGTTAATTAATTAAATTTATCTATTACTTGAAACTAGACGCAGCGAGAGATAGTACCAAAGGAAGTCCTTTAATCCCTTGGAGTCAAGACGAACATCTTTTTGTCCAGTCTGCGGTTGATCTTTATGGTGAATTAGTTGTAAAGGTAAACTATAATTTAGAATTACTTAAATTGCATTGCCATTAGTGTTCAAACACGATAAAAAATATAATGTCAGTGGAGAGATTCGAAGATTACTGTTGTTGAATTTAATATGATACTTTAAAGCGTGATTGGGAAAATCCTGTGAAATGGGTGTTCACGAGGACATCATATCGACTTGATTCTGTGTGGCAAATAGGAAATAAAAGATTTCGTGAGAGATGTTTGGGTTCGGTGGGGTACGAGCTACTGAATTTATTTTCATTCTTATAGAAAAGATCATTTTCAAAAGTTACCTAGATGCTGTTCTATACCTATGAATTCAATAAAATTTATCTGATTTATTTAGAACACCTCAACCTAGGACGATACCTTGTGACAACACTGATCCTAAGCAATTGTGGAATGTTTATACTGCTTGATTGAGAATATTCCTTTATAAAGAATTCATTAGTAGTAATGCTATGTAGTAGGACAATAATATTAGTTGAAATTGATTATTAGATTTTTGTTCCCGTTTAATAAAGTTTGTAACTGAAATATCCTTTACTTCTCGTTTGCTAATAATCGTAATTGTTGATTTATTTACAGCTTGTTTGTTAGTCACAGCGATTATAGTACTGTTTGTCCTCCACATTTCATCCCCTACACAATTCATCTCCATTAAAATCAAACTAATTCAGTATAATTTGAATGTAACTTGCTAACAAGTACTCAAAATATTGATATCTTTGACCACGATTTTATTATTGTTTGATAGTTCACCAATTAAAATATGAAATTAGTAATTGGGGTTGGATGAAATATTGGGGGATGCTGTGTGTGAAATGCGAATGAGAAGAAGTGTGGAGGGATGAAATGTGAGGGATGAACTGTCCAAACACCGTCACAGCTATTCATTTTCAGTTTAAAAACTGGCAATTAGCTCAAACTTGGAGAATAGTTTGAATAAATTTTGTCGGAATGGAACTATAAATCCATTTCACCTAATAACTTCAGAAATCGTTAACTTCTGTTTTAAAGTTAACTCTAGTTTGGGTTTGCCTTGGGGCTTATTGGATTCGAAGTAACCTTAGGTTAGTATGAAATGTGCTCTTAAGTATTAGCTAGTATTAGTAATTAAGGAGTAATTAATTAGGCTAGCATTCATGTTTGAACTTAAGTTTGACTTAGAAAATCAAGGCCCAAAGGCAAGCCCTCAGAAAGGCCCTTAGAAAAATGTGGCAAAATAAAGCCAAGAAACCGGAAAATCTTTTTTGTCCCGTGTGGTCGAATTTTTTGGTTTGCGTCAATTGGACTTTTTTACTATGCAGGTCACCCTCACATAACACAGTCTACCAGCCTTTTTACTTAAAAAATCGGTAATAGATTTTTTTATATTAATTTTCTAGGCTATTTCGAACTATATATTCAACATTGCTAAGCCTGAAATTCTATCCTTAGACATGGAATTTTTAGTAAACATTTTAATTACCTAATTTAAATTTTGAGAAATATCTTTCTCCTTGGATTCAGCTTTTATGATACAAAATAAAGGTAGATAAAAAAAGTACTTAAAAGATTAATTTTTTTTTAAATGTTATACTGTTTTACATAATTTCCTTGCCTGATGCGAGAGGCGGTGTAGTTATAAAAAACCGGATCTAAGTTCCAAAACATTCCAAGGGCATCAAATTTAGCCTGAGCATATTAAAAGTGACAAAATTATTCAAAATACTCGCAGCTTATTTACCTACCTGTGCATCAACTTATGTATGATGATGTAAATAAAGATTGTAATTATTATTTGTATCCATAAATATAATTTGGCACTTGAAAAATTTAACTTTAAATCTTGAATATCGAATCTGGATAGAATTTTTTTTACATGCGTGAACATGAGCTTAAGGTAGATCGATCAATTAGGTTTATTACTATTTTGGAGGCAAGACACGACGGAGGTTCTTATTAAAGTTTCTATGAAATTTAAGTTATTTCAACAAGGTTGGGTAAGGATTTTGAAGGAATCGTATGACTAGCAATTTAGTGTAATTGCTGCTCGAAAGCAACCTTTTACCTTTCATAACTATATAGTGTTACATTTCATTTAGTTGTCTTAAGCTTTCTTTGAGACTATATAAATTACATTAGTTCATTTATGAATTGGAACAAAACGGCAAAGTACACGAAAATGTTATCTAATGTTTTTAAAAATTTTAATCCTCTATTAACTTTAACTGTCTAATTATGTTTCGTATTATCTTAAATTGAAATTTTGATTTTAGGATCGCTTGCAGTATTTTTATTTCCTTAAAATGAGCCGTATTTTATATTTTACGATTGTATTGGCTTTCGGTAAGTAGACTTTTGTTTTGTTTTCCCGTTTCACGAATAACAAAAATGTGCAGGCCACTTACAATAAGTCTGCCTACTCTGAACACAATTTACGTTTTTTTGTAACACTTAATGGTGAAAATAAAAATAAAACATAATAATGAGTAGAATTATCAGCATCAACAAACGTTAGGTGCAAATACAGTTATTCAGAACATGCTTATATCTGTCATGGATACGTGTATGAGGATTTCTTAATCATTAACGAGTAATTAATACCCAGTTTAATAGAAAAAATTAATCTTTAAATGCTTTTTGAATTCTATGAGTGATTAGTGATTAGGTTTACATATCCCTAATCATTATTCTGCAGGGACATTTTATAAAGAGTATTAGTCACAGACAGATTGTATCACAACGTTTATTTGAAATTATGCAAAAAAAAAACAATAGATTTTGTACTTCCAGTGAGAGCCGATTTCTCTGAGAATGAAAGACGTAATTTTAAAGGAGACATGCTTGAAGATTCATTTGCAGTTAAATCAGACATCTTAGACCCAAAGTACCTTTGGCCAGGAAATACTATTGTCTATTCGATTGATATCGATTTTCGTAAGTTTCCAACAATTGATAAATTGCAAACATTACTGTCTTCGAAGTGTGGTTTTTTTATAAAACTGTATGAAACAGCTTATGAAGACATGTTTTACACTGCCATAAAACACATTACGGGTCGAACATGCATCAGATTTAGAGAGCGATTGATGAATGAAACGGACTTTCTTTATGTTATGCAAGATGAATATGAATGCTACTCAGATTCAATTGGAATGAGTGGAGGTCAACAAAACATATCTTTGGGTTTAGGCTGTGGGTATTTTATCGGTACTCACCTTCATGAGCTTGTCCATACCATTGGCTTTTGGCATGAACATTGTCGGGACGATCGGGATCAATTTGTAACCATCAATACAGAAAATTATGACGAAAGTAAGAATTATCGTAATGGACTACAGGCTCATAACTTTACTGCTAGTTAAATAAGGTTTTCTTTAACAGAAGATGAACCATCTTTCAAGAAATTGAATTTAAGCTACGCTTCGCCATTTGGTGTTCCATACGATTACTGGAGTGTAGTGCACTACCCAAGATATGCGGAGTCGAAAGATTTCAAAGATACAATCACACCGATGGATCCTGATGTGAAAATTGGACAAGCTAGAGTTCTTAGCAAATTCGATATTAAGAAGATTAACAATAAATATTGTGCAGGAACAATAGGAATTCGAATTCAAAATTTAGCAGATGGAATGGTAATGACAAGAATGACCATTTTTCTTCATTGTCACTTATTCATTAGTTATGTTTAGAGTAAATTTATTAAATGCTTTCACATTTGCTCTCTGCTTCGACATTTAGTATTTGACAGTTGCGAATGACAGTGATCCAGTTAGACCGGTAATAGCTTCGAATTGGACTGGTGAAGAAAATCAAAATTGGACTTCGGATTGGTGTGAGTTGTAAATTTAGGGTATTTTCTAGTTTAAATGGATATTAAATATTTATATTTAAAATGGAATTACTTAAAACTAGACGCTCTAAGAAATCACACAAAAGGAAGTCCTTTGGCCACTTGGAATCAAGATGCAACCGAATTTGTTAAGGTTTTGATTGAACTCGGCAGTAACGTCTATGTTTGGGTAATGATCCAAGATTTATTTAAATTCCTTCTACTTTTTTAAGTTGAAACGATTAAAATATAAGGTTTATGATTTCCTAATAAATTTATTGCAAAAATCTATAGAGGGATACAAACGCAACTAATACGAAATGGTGGATCGACAGAGTGTTAAATGCAAAGGATTCTAGGTGGCGAATAATCAATAAGCATAGTAGGAAATGTATTACATCGATGGGGTACGGTGGATTTTATCTTCATCCTTTACAAAAAATTTTTAAAATTTAGATATATTTTATTCATTCACTATAAAAAGTTTATATAATCTTCCTTGATAGAGCATCTCAAGTTGTGACAGCCCAGTGTACTAAGAACGATCAAAACCAGTTGTGGAAAATATATTCTGCTTGATTGTAACATATTCCGTCATCAGTATTAACATATCGGAAAATGCCCTAGAATAACACTAGTTAGAAATGAATTGCATATTTTTTTGTTTTTATGTTTAATGAAATGTTTGACTAAAAACTGCTTAGTTCTTATTTAATAAACATTATCTTCCGTTTATTTTGATCCACGGTTACGTACAGTCTATTTATTATCATGGGCAATGTGGGTCAAGTAGTTGGCCCATCAAAAACCCAAACTAGTCGGGCAAATATAAGCCGTTTTCTGGAAATCATCATGAAGCTGAAATTTGGCAAAAATAAAGCCTGGCTAGGTTTAAATCAAGTTAGAATGGGAAGTTTTTATTAGTAAATTTGAAAAAAAATGATTTGAAACATTAATTAACCCCCCCCCCCACGGAATCACCCTCCTCCTCAGAATACAGCCCCTCCCTTTTTGGAGGGTTTCAAAATTAACTCCCCCCGGAGTACTAATTCGATAAAGACGGTACTTTCAAATATTAAGGTAGTAGTAGAAGATAAGCTAAATAACTATTGAACTACAAAATATCAAATCAACTACAATTGTATGTACATTGTCAGACAACAAACATATACAAATTACTTGAATAATTTAAATTTAATTTGTTCCATAAAAGCTTGGGAGTACTTTTAAAGCAATTGATACCTTTAGGAAACCGAATAAACCTATAGAAAATTCTTTTCAACTATTAAACCGCCAGACACAACTCGCTCTACAATTAGCATAGCATAGAATCTTTGAGGTATTGTACTATTAAAACTGTTTAGTATGTCCAGTTTTGTCTTAGCATTATAAAAGAATGGTACGGTTGAGAGTTTAAAATCCTTGTTTCCTGATTTCCATCATCCTCAATAATTAAATTAAGTTTTCATGAGATACGTCATACATCAATCACTCTTTGTCGTATGGCTTGCTTACCTTTGATTTGATTTGTGTCGGACCTACCTATAACAACATACTTCTTGATGTTTTTGCTCGTTCCACAATTAATTGCTTTCTGCTAGCTTGTCTCCTGATTGAAATAAGTAAGAGGTAAATAGGATACAGTGTATTTGAAAAAAATGCCAAAGTTCAATTAAATATTTGCAATTCAACATGTTACACCTTTTGAATTCTTCTTCAATTTCAACATATATTGATTTTCAGTTCTGTAGTTGAAGACAATTTCATTTTGGATTTTACTGTTTTACTGTTACAAAATGTTTTTTATAAGCATGACACGTATTTTATTTCTGGCCTGTTTCTTTACCTTCGGTAAGTCAATTTTTTCTGTTATCTTTATTGAAAACAATTTCCCAAGGTGCTAAGTAAAAAGAACATAACGTTACGTTACGTTTTTTAATGTTTACTTCCAAACCCGGATTGGCTTCTTTGGATTGCGGAATTTTTCCAAATAACTAGGTGTTATTAAAGTGAAAACCGACAACTTTGAAGAACGAAGACTGTTTTGTGAAACACACCTAAATGACGAACCAGCATCAATTAAGTCAGGTATCATAGATCCAAGAAGACGATGGCCAAATAAGACTATTTCGTATTGGATTCAGTATTTTTTTCGTAAGTTTTGAACAAATGAATAAAAAAACAAACTTTTTATCTTTGGAACCTACACCTTTAATAAGTAACTTGGCAATATAAAATAGCTTATTACGAAGAGCTTTACGCTGCCATAAGACACATTACGGGGCGAACATGCATCAGATTTAATAATACGATGGATGCAAGAAGCCATATTTATATTATATCAAACGGGTCGATTTGTAATTCTTTTATTGGAAGGATTGGTGGTCGACAGATCGTGTCTTTGGGTGCAGATTGTGGGGCGTTTTTACGTAATCATATTCACGAGCTTGTCCATGTCATTGGCTTTTTTCATGAACATGAACGGACTGATCGAGATCAATTTGTAACGATTAATGAGGAAAATATTCTAGATAGTAAGAATACCTTTTAATAGGCTATACAACCTTAAATAAGACGTTAATATCTTGATAAGTTTGATTTCAAATAGGACATAATGAAAGCTTCGAGAAGTACAATTCAAGCGTTATTTCCCCATTTGGTGTTCCGTACGATTACAATAGTGTACTTCACTACGGTAGAAAATTAGCTTCGAGAGACCTGGTCTCAGATACAATTACGCCGATGGATCCTGATGCCACAATTGGAGAGACAGCAGCTCTTAGCAATTTTGACATCAAGAAAATAAATAATATGTACTGTCCAGGTACTATGGGAATCCGAATTCAAAATGTGGAAAGTGGAATGGTAACGAAATGGAAAATCTTTTTTTTGTTGCTTTTGCAACTTTCAAATATATTCAATCATTACTTTAAACTTGAAATTCTTCTACATTTGCTTTTACAACTAGTACTTACAAGCGAACACAACTGGGATTCCATTTAGAGAAGTGGCAACTGCAAATTGGACAGGTGGAGAAAATCAAAATTGGACATTGGATTGGTGTAGGTTTTTTTACTTTAAGGAGGCTCAATGAAATATTCATGTTAATCTATAAGGTTTGAATGTTAATCAATTCCATTACTTGAAATTAGACGCAGCGAGAGATAGTACCAAAGGAAGTACTTTAGTCCCTTGGAATCAAGAACACTATGTTTATGTACAGTTTGCGGCTGTAGTGGATTTTAGATTAATTGTAAAGGTACTGATGTTTAAATTTGTTTAAACTGCATTGTTTTTCGTGTTAAAATGATCAATGATATTATGTCAGGGGAGATATTTCAAATATTAATGTTGTTGAATTTATTACGATAACTTAAAGCGTCATGCGGAAATTCCTTGGAAATGGGTGTTTGAGAGGACATCATATGAGCTAGATTCGGTTTGGAAAATAAAATATCAAGGACTTCCTGGATCATGTGTTGTTTCGATGGGGTACCGTACACTGATTTTCTGCACTCTTATCAACCATTTTCAATAGCTATATACCTATGAATTTTCTGATTTTTTGTAGTACATCTCAAACCAGGATGACCGCCTGTGACAACAATGATCCTAAGCAATTGTGGAATGTTTATACTGCCTGACTGAGAAAGTTTCGTTGTGATGAATTTATTCGTGGTAGTGCTATGTAGTATGGCAATGATTTTCGTAATAAAATAAATATTAGATTTTTGTTCTCGTTTAATAAAATATGTAAATGAAATATAGTTTAGCTTTTGTTCCCTAAAAATTGAATTTAAGAACGACTTCATTTATTCACAGCTATTTATGAGTCAAAGCTATTCATTTTCAGTTTAAAAACTGACAAGTAATGCCAACGAGGAGAATATTTGAATTAATTTTATCGGAGTGGAACTGGAAATCCATTTCCCCTAACAATTTCAGAAATCGTGAACTTCTGTTTTAAAGTAAACCAAAGTTTGAACTTGGCTTAGGGGTTATTGGATTTAAAGTGACTTTTAGGTTGTTATAAAAATGTGTTGTCGCAGTGTTAGTTTGCAGTGGTTAGTAGTTAAGGAATTCTAGGCTAGTATTCTTGTTTGAACTTTTTCGAGTTACAATAATGTAAAAGTACTCTGAAGGAAAAAAGTGCATGTTCAAAAATAGAGTAAATGTATAACATCGAAAACGAAGGTTATTAATATTCATAAAATCAGCATAATGGATTGTTGGGCTATGAGAGAGATCCAGCCGAAACGACAATATTTTTGCAGTTAAATTGCATTTTATGTGATATCAGTTGAGTCAGAGTTTCAAGAGAATAAATTATTTAAAATACTTGCTACTCTGCTACTTAAGAAAATATTTTACAGCATAGACTTAGACTTACAATAATAATAATAAAGGAAATCAAATATGAACCGTAAATTAGCAAAATGATAAAGTATACAAATTTCTGGAATAATTGAAACTTCAATCTGAAAAAGGCAAAGCTCGGTAGTGCTAAATTAAGATCGATTTTTACTTTGGGACGCATTGATGAAGTAGTTTCATTGATGTAGACACTAAACACGACGGAGGCAGTTTTTACAATTATACTTCACTGGAATACCACAATAGTAACTTTGGTGCGTTTGTTTTTATTGTTTTTTGAATTTTTTCCTGTAAATCAAATACTTACCATAGGATTCTTACCGAAACTCGAAATTAAACTCATCAACTTTATCTTAAAAATATTCATAATTCTTGAGCTCTGAAATTTTGTTTTTGTTTGCAGAATTAGACGAATGTGGTTTCACAAAATGACTCGTATTTTATTTCTAGCGTGCGTACTGGTTTTCGGTAAGTAAAATTTTTATGTCCTTCATTCACGTAAGATACAACATACAACCTTATAAAGTGACCTAACTAGAACACCATGAGAATTTAATTTCTTAACCCTCCCAACTGGAAATTGTAATACATGTAGAAAGGTATTGATTCCAGGATAAAGGGGGTTCAATATTTCAAGTACAAAATTTTAAGAACTTTAATAAAAAAAACCTCTCAACCACGAGAAATGATTACGTGGAAGTTTTAATGAGTAGTCCTAACTAAAAAAACGGTATTTTTCATGAATTTTGCACAATTTTTTGGTAAGAAAACAAAGTTTTTTTTTATTTCCAGTGGAAGTGGATACCGAGAACCTTGAAGAAGAATCTTGTAAAGGAGTCACACTTGAAGAACCCTATTCACTTGCAGTTAAATCAAGTATCATAAACACAGATTATCGATGGCCGCAAAATACTGTTGTCTATTCAATTATAACAACTTTTCGTAAGTTTTGGAAAAACAGATAAAACCTTTTTTATAGTCTACTTTTTTGAAAAGTACCTATTTTATTTTATGAAATATTATAGCTTACAAGGAAACATTTTACAATGCGATGAAACACATTACGGGACGAACTTGCATAAGATTTAGAGAGCGATTAAATGAAACGAACTATGTTCACGTAATGCAAGATAGGATTAGGGGCGATTGCTACTACCGTGGTTTTGGAATGAATGGAGGTCAGCAGAATTTATCTTTGGCTAGAGGTTGTGGCCAACTTCTTCGTCATCATATTCATGAGCTTGTCCATGCCCTTGGCTTTTGGCATGAACATATGCGAACGGATCGAGATCAATTTGTGACGATCAATGCGGAAAATGTTCGTGAAGGTAAGAGTTAATTAGGTAAATTGATTGCCAAATCAAGTAAAAATTTTAAACTAATAAAATAGCCAAGAAATTTTTTTGGTTTCAATAGGAGATGAAATAAATTTTGATAAAATAAATGCAAGCTATTATTCGTCATTTGGTGTACCTTATGATTACTCGAGTATTGTCCACTACAAAAGGAATGGTCTTTCGATAGACGACAAAGATACAATTACACCATTGGATCCTCATGTTACAATAGGATATGCTGAAGGTCTTAGTCATTTTGATATAAGGAAAATTAACAATCTCTATTGTGCTGGGACGATTGGAATCAGAATTAAAAATTTGGCTGATGGAATGGTAGCGATATGAATAAACTTTGTCAATAATAATAACTTCATTATGTTCGGTTATTAGAGCTGATTAAATACCAAGATAGACAAGATGAACATTATAAATTTATTCATTGAATTCATCATTTTTAGAGTTTTTACTTTCTTATAATGTTTGCTTTTGCGTTTAGTACTTAACAGTTGGGAATGATACTGAGACCGGTAGACCACTACAAGGTTCTAATTGGACTGGGGGAGAAAATCAAAATTTTACAGTTGATTGGTGTAAGTAAATCATCTTTCTAGTTTACTTTAACAGAACGAGTGTTTCAAGCAAATAAATTGATACTATTATTTAAAAATAGATGCACTGAGAAATAGGTCGAGAGGAAGCCCTTTGGTCAGTTGGAGTCAAGATGCAGCTGAATTTGTTAATGCTATGATTGAAGTTGATTCTACAATCTCTGTTTGGGTACTGATTTTGATATTTGTTTTTTTTAACTGCTATTAGTGATAAAAGACTCAAATATGTTATAAATATCAAGGGAGTTTAAAGGTGAAAGGGCTTGTCTTTTATTATGGAAATTTATAGGGGGAAAGAAACACAACTTATGACAAATGGTGGGTGGACAGAGTGCTATTTACCAAAGATACTAGGTGGCAAATAGTTAGTAGTCGAAGTGGCAAATGTGTCGTGTCGATGGGGTACTACTTTCAATTTTATTTTTATTTTACTAACTCTGTATGGAAGCCTTTTGCTATTTTAAATATGAATTTGACTAAAATTTATGTCATTTAAATTTGATAGAACATCTCAAGCTATGACGACCCCTTGTAATAAAAGTGATCCTAACCAATTGTGGAAAATATTTAATGTCTAATCAAGGAGCATTATGTTATTCATAATTTATTAATATTAATGAACTGTCGGACGAATGTTTGTTTTAAATGAATTAAAAATAATTCTATTCCGGTTTAATAAAATATGTAACTGAAAATTCGTTTCTTTTTGTCAAATAGTAATGGCATTCTTTCTAGGATTCAAAATCCCTGAGTTTTATAGGAAACCACAATACCCACCTACCTTTCCTTTTACATTGAAACCTCGAAGATACAGCTAGTATTTTTCCACCAACTAGCACCCGAGATCGTCTTATTCGATATTTCAATTTGTTTTTTTAGTTAGATTTGCATCTTCTAATTAAAATTTTCTATCACTCAACCTGGCTTGCCTTTTTCTCATCACTACTTTATTTTAGACCAGGTCTTCTTGATGTATGGACAATGAATTGTGAATGTCTTAAACTACCGGTATTTCATGACTTTATCTCGTGAGTTAAAAACTAATTCCTCGTAAACGCTAGGGCATTTTATGGTAGTTAACTTGGCTACCCAGCTAGATTGGTGGTATCATTGTACTACTGCTTGCGGTTTGCTTTAAGTATAGTATAATAGGCAGTAAAGTAATTAAATATAAGTCGTATGTTATTTTTATCATTATCCCACATTTCTAGTAGTTACCTTTTTAGCGTTTAACAAACGAGCTGAAGCTGTATTTGTAGCTGAGATGTTCTATAACAAAAAAGTGCCTGTTTAGGAAAGGGCAAAGACACAATAAGTTCTCAAAAATCAATTCTAAAATTGCAAGAAAGCCATTGTTTGATTTCAATATTAACAAAATTAACATAATGTAAAGCTGTACTGCAAGAAGAAGTCCATTTTAATATATTTCAGGAACATTGCAGCATATTAGTCCATTCGGAACTTAAATTTAAGTTAAAAGACTTGTGACACTACGCGGTCTTTGTTCATTACAGGCACTTGTAAAATAACAAAAACCAAATATGAACTGTAAATGAGCAGAAGTTAAAAATATACAAATTAGTTGAGTAAACAACTTCAAAATTTAAAAGACAAAGCTCGAGAGTACATTGGGATCCATTTGCAACTTTGATGCCTTGGTATCGATGGCCCTAGAATCGATAAGGCAACTTTAGTTACTTTAGTAATATTTTGGAGCCGAGACGCGACGTAGGTCGTTTTTAACCTTGTGGACTATAACTTGACAACTAAAATAATAATTATTTGGTAAGTATTTCATAGCATTTAAAATTATTTGACGTTTAAGGTTGTTTTGAAGGTGTGCAAAGAAACAGGAAACAGTTTTCGCCTTTTAATTGTACACTTGATTTTAAATTTACTTCACAATATTTGTGTTAATTCTCATATGGAAATAATTCTTTGTAGGATCCAAAGCGTTGGTTTTTATTAAAAATGACTTCCATCTTATTTCTCACTTTGTTATTTGACTTCACTGGTAAGTTGATTTTTCTGTTGTTTTCAGTAACTAAAGATAATGTTTTATTTGTTACACGGGTGTGTGTAACTATGAATTTTCGTGGTTGGGGATTTATTCTGTAAGGGGGGGGGGTTGAAATATTTACTTCTTAAATACGAATATACGACAATGTTTATGCAAATCAATGACAATGTTGAGATTTTAGCAAAATCATTTCATGTTTCTTAATTTTTAAGTTCGAGTAACATATTTTCTAAGAACCAAATAAATTTTACTGTTTTAATGGAATCCTTCAACTCTGCAGCCCCGCACCCCTACTCAGAACAAGGTTTAGGTGAGCCACCCTCATTTCCCCAAGTAAACATCATAAATCCGGAAAGAATCTGGCCAAATCAGACTCTCGTGTACAGTTATGCCACACATTTCCGTAAGTTTTTAACAAGCCATTATAAATCCTTTAATCTTTTGAATCCAGATAAATTACTTGATTCTGTTAAAACTAGCTGTCCCAACCCATCGAATGTTTGTACACGCAATGCATCACATTATGGGTCGAACTTGCATCAGATTTAGACAAAAAGAAGACAATGATACGGACTACATTTATGTGAACCATGTCTATGACCATTGCGGATCTAAAGTTGGAAGGATTGGAGGTCTACAGGAGTTATGGCTGCCTACTAGCTGCGCTTCTTTCAGAACAGCGCTTCATGAGCTTGTCCATGCCATTGGCTTTTATCACGAACATCAACGAACTGATAGAGATCAATATGTGACCATCAACTGGGAAAATATTCAACTATGTAAGCAAAATGTTCATAACAGCTAGAATACATGTTAAACTTATACTAAACAACTTTAATTCCATTAGACAAACAAGATGAATTCCGATGGCTAAACGATAGCTTTGTATCACCTTTTGATGTTCCGTATGATTACAAGAGCATAATGCACTACACCGTTGATAAATATTCGAGAAATGAGAATGATACAATTACCCCAATGGATCCCAATTTTATAAATACAACCGGAGTCATTCCAAGTCTTAGTGATTATGATATCAAGAAAATAAATGCTATGCACTGTCCTGGTACTCAAGGAATACGAATTCAAAATTTAATGAATGGAAAGGTATAACCAGGCTTAAATAATATTAATCCTCTGAAGTATAAATACGTATAGAAATTATGTTTAACGTTGAAAATCTCTTGTGTTTATGTACATGCTTTGACACTGAAGTACTTAACAGTGACGCATAGGGAAGTAAAAACTTCAGAGTGGACTAATGCAGATAATCAAAAATGGACTACCCACTGGCGTATGTGTTGAACTTATTAAGGAGTGGAGTTCTTTCATGTGGTATTTGTCTGTCCGTATGTCGGTCTGAAAACGCTTTAACTTTCCACAGAATAGTTTTTTAATTCTGTTTTCACATACGAATAGCTGGTGACGCACTATAGGTCAAGTTTGAAAATGAATTAAATCTGCCTCCCCCTGCCCCTGGGGTCCACCCTCTTTAACAATTCCAGTAGATCTACTATAACTTCCTATTTAGTTAACTTCTTTTAACTCTGATGTCAGTCATGGTCAAAAGCCACATTTTGGCAATACAGTTAAGGGTCATAACAAAGGGGTGTGGTTTGGCAAAAGTGAGACACTAACATATTTGGGTGTCACAGGGAACACTAGCAATTTTTATCTTGATATAAGCCAACCTCGCCCATTGGGGGAGTCATAGGATCTATAAAATCTTTAGTTGTGAATTGTAGGGTTAGCCGATTTTTTCAGCCATTCAATCTTCCGATTTCTTAAATCTGCCAGTCGATCGATACACATGGATTTGCTCCGCTCCTTGGTTATATTCCTTTACAATGGTTCATTAATTGTTCCTTTTACCAACATTAAGGGTGTAAGGGTTTTCTGAATGTAATGAAAATTGATCGATATAATTTTCTAGAGTCACTTACGACGTTGGATGGATTTGATGGAGGTTATTTGAAGACTTGGAGTCCACAGTCTCTCGAATTTGAAGTTTTAACTGTAGATACGGAATCTCATAACGTCAAGGTTGAGGTGAAGGTTTTAAGACTTTTATAAATCTAATACCTTGGTCATGACAAAATATATAATAGCACTAAGAATTTTTAAGTATACAAGCTCAACGTTTTTTAATTTATTACGAACATTTACAGACACATGATCCATCGAAGCGAAACCAAATGTGGAATGCAATGAGGAAGTTTTACCAACAATATTCGCAGTGGATATTAATCCTTGAATACAACTTTACAGGTGTTGTGCAATGTCTTACACCTGAGGCTGGGTAATTCTCACTGAATTCAATTTAGTAAACCTATCCTCGTTTTTTAAATATCTGAGTTTTGTTTCTTTTTCTTTTTTGTAGAAGGGATACACTTACGCTAGAAATCTGTGACTTTCAAAATTCCAGGCACTTGTGGAGAATATATAATGTCTAATAGAGTACAGAGGCACAAGGCACACCAAACTATCATTGCATTAGTGACTCGTGTTTTCCGTATAGTTTCACAGGAATTTGATAGGAAAATGCGGATGAAATGAAATGAATTAGAAAAGGTTCGATTGTTAGACATGAATTAAAAGAAGTTTGATTGTTTAAAGATGAATTATAAGAATTTTGAGGCTTAAATGAGTCATAGTTTTTTTTGGTTAAGCTAAATAAAATTTGTAACTGAAAAGTCATTGTATTAACTTTGCTTCTTATCCTCATTATAAATTTTTCAAAAATATCCAATAACATTTCTCCTGGTCAAAATGCTTTAAAAATTTCAGTTCTTAAATGAACTTCTTCCAAAGGAAAGTGGTCTTTATTACTAAGACATGATATATTTTTAATTTCGTTCGAAAATCGTTTGGTCGTATCTGTATCAAGTATCTTTCAGTAAAGGCATACACATGGGTAGATAGGGTGTGCACAATCTCGTATGAATTTAAGAAAGTAGGGCAGGACCTGTTTCCGCAAGGATTGAATCAAATGTAGAACGCTTGCGACGCTCTAAGTGTTGTCCAATTGTTAGTGTAATATTATGTTGAGAGTTGAGAGTGAGATAATAATGGTACGGTCAGGCTTAAAGTTCAAATTTAGAATGGAATGATAAAACGTTTTACACAGATTGAAAATGCCTGAATTTAATGCCCCAAAGAACTACAGAAGCACCATAATTTTTGGTTTACTAAAAATGAACTGCTGCTTTAAAACTCGTCTGAAAGTAAAAAAAAAAAAGACCTGAAAATACGATCTTTATCGGATTAGAACCTCCCCCCGGTATAACTACCCCCTTAATAACTCCCAAGGGTCTACGTGATGCTTCAAATATTAACTCCCCCCAGTAAAACCCCTCTAGTTGGAGGGTTCAAAGATGAATGCTCCCGGGGATTCTAATTCGATAAACACGGTATAAAGAGCCTCTGAAACTGTTTGATAAAATATCTCTCATCACTCAGTCGAACCTATCTTCTACTTTGCATTCTCTACTTTACAATAGTGCAATGGACCGATTTTACTGATTTGGGATAACCGTGACTCATAAGGTGTTCTAAATAAATACAACCGTGGTATCACAGTAAGTAAAAAAGCAGTTACTTATTTTATTACACCGGGACAAAAATTATATACTTAATTTATAACAAAAAAATCTTACGATTCATTTCCACATAATTTTATTCGTACTACATAGCTTTATCAATAAACTTATCATGAATGACGAAATGTGTACCCATCAGCACTATATATCTTCCACAACTGTTTCGGCTCATTCTTATTACATTTGGCCATGATAGGTTGAGAATTTAAAAATCTGTAAAAAATTAAATTACAGAAATTTCAATCTATAACCCAGGAATTCAAAAAGAAACGCATGACTTATTAAAAAAAAACTCCAAGAAATAAAAACAAAAAGCCAGGAAATAAAATAATCGATACCCTTTCGACTCAACACATTTCCCACTTCCTTCATTTCTCATTATCCATCTTGAATCTTTTGCAAATAGTACCCTCTCCACCCACCATTTTGTATTCCTAGCGTTTGTATCCCTCTAAAAATTAAGGTAATAAAAATAAAATATAACTCTATAGATCCAAGAATAAGTAGTAGTAAGCATGAAAATCAGTAAAAAGCAAAAAAATTTCATAATCAGTACCCATACAAAGACCCTAGACATAAGTTCAATCATAACTTTAACAAAATTGCCCGTGTCTTGACTCCATGGGGATAAAGTACTTCTTCTTGATCTATTTCTAAGTGCATCTGATTTAAAATCATGGAATAAAATAATTTAATTAACCCTCAAATACAGTAAGAGTAACCTGAACTACTAAAACTCCTAATCCTTTCAAAATCAAAACCGAATAAATTTAAAGCATACACCAGTCCGTGGTCCAATTTTGATTTTCTTCTCCAGTCCAATTCGAACTTATTACTGTTTTAACTGGCTCATCGTCATTTTGAACTGTTAAATACTAAATGGCAAATCAAAAACAAGATAAAAGAAGTTGCCTAATCTCAAAAAATTACTATGGAGTATATGAATAGTAATGATAAGCAAAATAGTAGTAATTCATGAGACTACCATTCCATCTGCCATATTTTTAATTCGAATTCCTATCGTGCCAGGACAGTTCATATTATTTATCTTCTTGATATCAAATCCACTAAGGTCGTCATTTACTCCAAATCTAACATTAAGTTCCATGGGTGTAATTGTTTCCTTGAGCTCTTCCGGTTTTGCGGCAAGCTCCCTTCTAGAGTAATGCATTAAACTCCAATAATCGTAGGGAACACCGAATGGGGAAATAAAACTTGAAATTTAACTTCTCAAAGTCTTGTGCATCAGCTGTTGAAATGAAAGTTGATTAGTTATTAAAGTTTAATTTTGGTAGTAGTGGTTAAAATAAACTCTTACTTTGATTATAGATTTCCGTATTAATGGTGACAAATCGATCTCGATCAGTTCGTTGATGTTCATGCCAAAATCCAATAGCATGAAAAAGCTCATGAATGTGGATTGAGGTAAAATCACAAGTGGTTCCCAAAGACATCTTCTGTTCACCTCCAATCCTTCCAACTTTAGAGTAGCAATGGGATCCGTTTTGTATTACATATAGATAGTCAGTTTCATTTAATAATGAATCATTTAATGCTAGCTCTTTGAACCTGATGCATGTTCGCCCCGAAATGTGCTGTATAGCATGGTGAAATTCATCTTTGAAACCTATTTCATATAATGAAAAAATTTATTCAGAAAGTGTAACCTCCAAATATAAAAACTTATTTATATTATTTTTACTTATTTTTTGTTTAAAACTTACTAAAGTTTGATTCATATACATAATTAATCGTTTTTTCTGGCCATCGTTTCTTCGGATCTATGATACCTGAGGATTTAGTTGGAAGTGGCCAGGGTTCTAATCAGGGGAAAGTCAATGTTTGAATAACACACTTGGAAACTTAGTTACTGATACTAACAATAAGTGTCAGGGGATGAAATGTGGAGGCTAAGCTGCTGCAGTCGGTTATTTAGGTAAAGACAACAAAACAACGGACTTACCAAAGACGAATAAAAAGGCGAGAATTGAAATTCGAGTCAATTTAAGTAAAAAGAGAGAATATCTTGCTATGCATAAAACAAAACAAAAACAAGCAAAAAGTTATTTACATCAAAATTAAAGAATGTTACAAAATTAAATTGCATTTTTTATAATACTTATTTAAACTGTACTAGCTGCCAAATCTTCGTCCCCAAGTTTTAAAACAACCTTCGTTACGTCTTCACTTTCAGATATTAATGGATTGATCTAATGGATTTTTCTTTAAGGCCTTGTTTGAGGGTACGCATGGATAAAGAATATGGAATTTTGCCATTTGAAACTTACCATAAGTCCATAATGTTATAAGCTATATCCATTTACAGCAGACTCAACTTGAAAGTAGATAATTTAAATAAACTATTTACCGTAAAACGCGATTTAGAACCCCCCCCCCTGTTTAGAGCCCCCTCCTAAATAACTCCCCAGGTCTAGCGACTGGTTTG
>JAQGBU010000743.1:0-19954 GCA_034698605.1 Isotoma decorata
TAGGCAGTTTACTCTCAATAAATAACATCCATGCGTGCGAAAAAACTACACCGCATTTTTCTGTCAAACTTTTCTCTCTACCCTTTCGCCTTCCTGTGTCCTCTCTGGTTTTTGTGGAAATTAATAATAAACCCGTACCTCTATAATATATCTTTAGCCTCACGTAAGTAAGTAAGGACACCTCGGGCTATGTACACAAAAACCTCCTACGTATCAAATAAATACAATTTACTTTTGCTGACTGCCTTGGACTATACACAACCACCAATACTAATATTATATCTAGTAGTAGTAGTATCAAAAGTCCGTCAGTCCTTCCCAAGGCCCTCCTGACTTAACTTGACTGTTGCCATTGTTGTGAAAGAGAAAAGAGAAAGCAAGCAAGCGAGGAGAGAGATAGCCTTCCTCGTGGTTCACTCCAGTGGCAATCAATCTTTTTGGGTAAATTGCATGACAGGATTGTGTTCCATGTTCGCTTTTTCGGTCATTTCTTCTTACATTCTACCATCTACCTACTTAAATTGAACAAGCACCTAAATGTTGAGTAACTCCTACTGTTCTTTTAAACATGTAGTGAGCCATACTAGCATACAGTATACAAAAGCTATTGCAAAAAGATTGTGTAATAAAAAAAAACTTAACCAAGGTAGAAAGTCGTCGTCGTCTAAAAGTAAAAGACCAAATGGGTAATGTATTTTCTACGAAGTGAAATATCTGTTGAAGATATGGGCATTTTTAATGCGAGAGGTAAGAGTAACAGTAGTCCAACTACGAGGAGATAGCAAGCAGAAAAAAAAACCTGCAGTCTTATACCCTACTACATACCCTTTCCTTCTTATTCTTGCGGTTATATTTTACAAAATTATAACCAGTGTGTGTAGTTTGTTTCCTAAAAAGTTTTTGCATAACAAATGGTCAAAAGATAGAGGGACATTTAATGTCCAAGTGGTGACTGGGACTGGGACTGTGACTCTAATAAAAATAGGAGAGACTTTCTCCTCGAGTAGAGAAAGGTTGTTCTGGTCTGTTCGGGTTGGATGTTTCATTTCGATAACTAAGCAAAAGCATGGTAGTAGATAGTTAGTTGGTAAAGCTTAGTTGCTTACTACAACTTGCTTGGTTTTTAGTAGACCCGACAGATTAAATTAAGTACCTTGGCGTATAATAACCACATAATATTATACTATACTGAACTAAACTGCACATACGTGGATTCCCATTGAAAAAGTTGACGACTGTAACTACACTCTCCTAACTATCCATAGAATGAAGCATTCTTAAAAGTTTTGATAAGGTTAACATTATATTATTGCTTCTTTCTATCTCCTCTTCTCATTCTATCCTTTTGTAAAAGTATCCTTTTCAATTCAGTTTTAGTCCTTTCCTCATCCTCATCTCTCTTCTGGTTACTGGTTTCACTTCCCGTTCCCCAGTAGGATGTAACTAACTATCAGAAAGAAAGTAGACAGGAGAGAGAGAGGTAGAGGGATTATTTTTCCAGAAAATATGCTCATGATAGGTGCAAGAGCTTTTGGAAACCGAGATCCGAGATCACAAACGATATGCATTAGTAACATTGGCTGTAGGGGATTTTCACTGAACAGATTGAGGTCAGAATCATAATTTAATGGATATGCTGCTTTCTCCATGAATAGAAGGGATACTGCCTACCTATGACCTACCTAAAAGCTTACCTATTGCAAATCTATCTTTCTCTTCAGTATTGAATACTTGGTTTATTTTCTATAGTTCATCTCAGTCATCCTAATGCATTTGCTTTGTACCAAGTACTAATAGTCAGTTGTTAGGAACTAAATCTAAAGGGTTATAGGTTTCAGCGTTACAATCGTTCCTAGATTGGCTGCTGCTGCTGCTACCGCAACTAGTCAAGGTAATAATATGACGGTAACAAGGATTTGTTCCACATTTTGAGCAGCATATGTCCATGCCGTCGGCTCCCTTCTGGTCTGGTCTGTATTTAAAGGTTTTTCTCGAAAATCGTCCTTCTCTTTTCTACAGTATTATGTTTAAGTTAGTAGGTGAACGGTGGTAAAGTATTAAGTAGAAGTAGTAACAAGGAAAACCAAGTCTGGTGGATAAATCTATCTCAAGCTATAATACAGGAATATCAATTGCTAAATGTAGTAGGGATCTCTTTGGAATCTAGTCTTCCTTGTTCTGAGTATAGAATTATTATCTATAATGATCAAGTACGTCGTACTTTTCCTTAACATCGGATGGGAAAAAATCCTTTCTGCAGTATTTTTCCTCAAGCTAAATTCGACCTTAGAGAAAAATAAGGTTGCATGGTTTAAGTTGTTGGGTAGACGATAAAAGGAAAAAAAAGATGAAGAATATTATATTGAAAAGTTAAATGTGTGTAATATGAGGATAAGCAATAGCTTTAACCCTAACCATTCATGCGGGCATAGCCATGTCCATTATGCCTTAGAACCTCTCGCCTCCATTTGCTTTGACGTACTTTTTCTTTGGACAGGAACCGTTCTATTCAACATCATAACCTACAACTTCTGAAAAGCATTTAGTGAAAGGACAACTTTGTGAGTGAAATCATTTTTAAACTACATGACATGACAGTGTTGAAAAATAGAAGGGCAATATAGTAGTCGTAGTAGTAGAGGTAGTAGTGAACAAATGAAGAAAGGTACAATTTGACGATTTGCAGTTTGTTCATGTACTCCTACCTTTCTCAAATGTTAAATGTCTTTTAGTGACTTACGACAGGGAAGACCTACTGAAATGAAAGAATACAGAGGCGTATCTTTTCACATAATTCAAATCGACTAAATAAACATCATCATTTTTGTTTGAACTGGAAGGATAATCTAGAGGGAAATCATTATTGATTGTAGAACGAAATTGGAACTTGTGATGAATTTTTCATCCTTGATACCTTTTCTCTCACTGAATTTCAATACAAGTCACCTCCCTCGTACCTCGTTCCAACGGTACGAAGAAAGTACCTAAATATGCTGATAGGAAAAGTCATGTCTAAGTTTGAGATGCAAAATAGGGCAGAAAAGCGAGTGTGAGAGTATCGAGTGGAGTGGAGGTAGTAAATGGAGAAGTAGCAGAGATGAAAGTATATTACATTATGCACTCGTTGAATAAAGAGTAAAAATAGTCAATATACAAAAGTAGTTGTAGAAAAGAGATATAAAGTTAGTAACTGCTGAAATGAGAATCTCCAGATTGAATTATTTCGAAACTCATGTTGCGACTAACTTGATTCTCAAGAATATCAATCATGAATGTCTTAGAAGGGAGCTGAAAAATAACATATTCAAGGGCATATCGTATTTGAAATGGAATTGAGCTACAGACAGACAGACTGATAGAAAAAACTCCGAGTTGAGAATTGAGGCTTCAACAGTTCTGTATTGAGTTGGGATGACTGAGTCCCAAAGAAAGGTATATTGCATTCATGTACTACATATAATGCACATTTGATCTTGGTTGGTTAAGTATAATGTATAAGACATAATAGGCATTTTTATTCATAGATGAGCTACACCTTTAGAATGAATATTATGGAATTTTTTGACTTGATATCTAATAGGCTCTGAAGACATTATGATGCACATCATATGGATCGCAAGTCAGCAGAAATTTACATGAGAGAGTGAAAGTAGGTATTATTATTCACTGACTATTGTGTATGCACATATAGATGTAAGTAATATCTTAGCATTAGATCTAGATCGGAGTACATCTGGATGGGTACATCTACATTATTATTATTACTATGAATGGAGAAAGGTCGGTTCGGCCTCCCTGAGTGTGTGTCTTGTATCATCAACTTCTATTCTAACTGACTAGTGACTAGTCAGTAGTAAGTAGGTACTTTTTTAAAGTAAAAGGCAAAACTAGGTCCTACTCTATTGCTATTACTATTACACAGCTACGGTCACAACTTCAAGGAAGAAGTTCCTTGTTCATGGAAGCTTTGCAATAATAAATTTGAGTTAAAGCTCGATTTATCGCTGCTTCAAGAAAGAAAAATCATAACATACAACCTTACAACATTTCATATCATAATATCATACGATGCATAACATAACATCTTGATGGTAAAAGCAGTGGCACTACTAGGTAAAAGTAAGTAGAGAGGAGAAAGGTACTCACACTGGTTCCAGTGTACTGCCTATTATGCCTTCAGCCTACTCCTTGCTTATTCTTCCTTGTTTAAGGTTCTTAAAAGCATGAGTGCTACTGATATCCCAAGTCAAATTTATACTCACAAACTACACCCAATATCATATAATCTCGTATCACGTATGCATGCAATGAAACTTATAGGTAGTCATGATATGCCTACTTATGACAAGACCAGTTTCAGCATTTTCTGTAATAATAAAGAAGGAAAAGTGGAGTCGTGAGGCAAGCAAGTTTTCTCTATTCTTGGCCAACTCTTTCTTACCAAGTAGTCACACTAGGAGTACCACCGTTTTTGGCTTGGTTTGAATGTAACAGGATTTTGGATGGGTATTCCATTGCTACCACTGCCATACCATCACCAACACTAGCTGCCACTACGTTGCCTCTCCAAGTGTCTAGAGAGAGGAAAGTTTGATGTTGGCCAAACTAAAACTGAGAATGTATCTCTCATCTGGGCATATTTGGAACAGGAGAAAGTATTCCATTTACTTGTTCTCGTCTTACCAACCACCACACTACCCCATGTGTGTACCTACTTTAGATATTACTAACCACCCAAACTACTTACTTACATTAGTAGTAAAAACAACTTCTTACACATCACATAGCATTGCCCACATATAAAGATACATTGGAAAAAATAGAGAGAGAGAGAAGGAAATAGTATGAAATGGAATAAGAAAATGCATTCATCATTCAAATACATAATACCTAATGCGCCACGACATAAAGAGCCTTTCACATTTTACAGTTTCTAGCTTTCTCTTCTTTTCCCAAGGCTTAGTTTAACAAGCCTGTATGAGTAGTAGTAGAAGTGAGTCTAATATTCTAATATGGGAACTGGTAACCGGTTGGTACCATCAAACCAAATACATATTTATATTCATGTATTATTATTATATATACCTTATGGCATGCACTATGACTTTTAAGAAGAGCATTGCTTTATAGCATATTCAGCATTACAAGCATGCCACCACAACCTCCATACCAGCACTTGCAACGGTACGATTTATACTAGATGATTTCTATGTAAGCAATGCAATGCAATGAATCTCATCGCATATTATTGGTGATGGTGAAAGTGGCTCTGGCTGGCTGACTGTGGTGGCGATGGTCTGGTATGGTTTGGTACTAGTGGTAAAATGATATCGTATCGCATAGTCGTGTGCCATTCAACATTTTCTTCCAAAAGCCAAAACCAAGCAGTTGGGTCGGCTTCCCAGTCTATGTGATGGGGGTTTTGTGCAACCTTTGCTAGATTTTGTATTTTGTTACAGGACGGATTTTACATGAAAAGTTCCTTCCTGGACGCAGATGGATGGATGGATTGGATGAATGGCTTGGGTTGACTAGACTTGGGTTCCGTATATAATGATTCTATAAGCTATGATATTTCCTTACAATAAGTACATCTTCTTTAGAACAACTTTACCTAGTTTCCTTTTTTATAAAAGAGGCGATATGAGAAAATGTAAAGAAAAATTTGTTTTCAAGTCAGCAAGTGGAGTGAACCGTGGATAACAACCATGTATATGAGTATGTAATAGCGTGCATATGTGTGATTTGATATCAAATCATCATATAAGTCAAACGAAGGGCATCACTGCGTTGCTGTTGAGGTTACGAGTACTATTGAATAATTTGAAGGTTCCGGTCAGTCGAAAGAGACAAAGGAAAATTGTTCTAGAGCGGATATTGGGAATTTCCTCCTGTCAAAAGTCTGCCTTATGATTCGATTATGTTTGTTAGAGGCTGTCTTTCAATTCTTTTCTTGTGCACTACTTCCTCCATCGTATTTGAATGGATGACACAGAATCAACACTATATACATACATGTCCCGACTCGATAACCATTCTACCGCATAATGGAGTGGAATTCTAAAAGACTCAAAGGATGTCATTTAACAACTTGCTTACATCGTCGTGCACAGCCTTCTTTAACAGCTATTTCTATCAACCATCCAGCTAGTTCCGTAGGATTCCTGAAGCCCAGTTAAAAATAAGAGAGAGGAGAAATCGAAGGCTTTGTCGAAGATTCAAAGCTTCGTTTGACTTGGTTGGTCCTCTCCTCAGCTCAATACGAATTACTTCAGCAAGTCAAACGGAAATTTCGAATGAAATTTCCACTTTCTTTCTATCTAAAGCCTATAAAATATATTTGGCGAAGAAGGGTAGTACTAGTATGCAATATGAACGACTGAGTTACCATCAGCAGACGATCAGGATCCCTAGGTTTTCTGCTAGTACAAATTGTGTAGCAGAATAGCACTCAGATGCTTCCACAATATCCTGGTCTCATAGGGAGTGTGCCAATGCTAACCAACTACCACAATAGCCACAGTTTTGACTGTGCTACTATTTCAATACTAGTACTATTACATGTACTACAAGTAAAGCTACTTTCTCCATTATTAGGAATTGTCCTAACATCAGGAGAATTTCCTCCCTCACATTATCCATTTAAGAGACGAGCAGGACTTGGAGCAGAGAGTTACAAGCTAGGTTGGTTAGGCAGTAATATGTATAAGAAGAATAAGGACGAGGACTTGAGGACGACGTATTTGCTTTCTGAAGCGAAAAGTCAAGAACTTGCGGAAATTAGTATTCATTCGGTACAAAGAAACTGTGTCACAAGGCGGCAATAATATATTATCTTTGTCATACAATCCAGGGATTCAGTGGACAGATAGATTCCTTTTCTTTCTTCTTCGACTTGAAAATCCTCGAACATATATCCTAAATCCTTTGAGAAGGCTTTAATATTTTCTGTCCTACAAATGGCCACAAAATCCTGATCCTGATAGCTAACTCTACCTTTAATGGTAGTAGTAGATTCTACTGGTGTAAGAGTAAGCTGGAGCCAAGCACCCGAGCAACTATCGCATCAAGCTAGTCAAGCCAAGTTAGGGAAAGTCTTGACTACTTTGAGCATTGGGCATCTTGGGCTGATTTCAGCCCAACTAAACCCAACCTAGAGTTACTCAGAGAGATTCTACAATGTGTAGCTAGAGAAGAACTTAAATCTCTCTACAAGATTTTCTAGATTCTAAACTAAACTCAAAAAGATACCAAAAACTCTTACCAAATGCTACTAATACTTACTTACTACTTGTATAATACTCACTATACTATAGGACTATTTGAACTACGTAGTTTTAAATCTAACCATCTCTACTACTGCTACTAAACTAACTCAAGACTAGTGTAAAACTATTATTGGCGGCTGTTGAAGATAAAAAAATCAGAAAAGAAATCTCTTGGGGGAAGTTTATCTCCTAAAAACTGTCACTTTAGTTTTACTTAGTTCCCTCAAGTTAAGTTAGGCCGGTCACCCCGTAAATTGAGTTTAAAAAATGATGAGTCTTATAAAAAATCGTGCTGACTCTAGACTGTCATTTTTGATTTCTTTCTTTAAAATACCTTATTCTTCTAATCCATATCTATCTAATATACGAGTAATAATATCTTAAAGAAAAAGAAACTGAATTGGTTGGAACAGTTGAAATGTCCTCGATTGGCCAAAAATCAATGAGCATTGAATGAGTATGGATGGAATCTGGAATGGATGTATAAAAAGATGTGGACCGTCCGTACGTTTTTTACTTTCTTTTTCTACTTTTTTTTGGAAGCTTTTCTCCACCCTTTTCCTCCTCCCTCGTCTCTCTCTCCGATTTTTCCATTGCCTTTCTTTACTTGACTTCTGACTCTTTTACTGACTAATATAAGCCTAAAACATATACTTCATGTCGACTACTAAAACTACCTACATACTGGTACTGACTGACTACTTCCATAGTGCCATGCCACTGCTAGTCTATTCACAAAGCTTTTTGCGGTTGTGAAAAAAGACTTTTTCCGAAACCTTTTTTTCGTTTCTTTTTTTACCCTTCTTGGATTCCTTCGTCTTATCCTGATCTTCTGAAAGTGAAAGTATTGTCGTTGGTAGTGGTGGTGGAACTACTTATGTGTTACATACTTTGTTCCTTCGTATCGTGGGTACAGCACAAGGGGGAATACATGGAAAGCATCTTTTGTCTCAGGTCCTAACAAATACGAAGAAATACTTTCATCCTGCTCATGCATGCTTAAATGAACCTCTAAAGATGCAAACATTGTAATGTAAGTGAGTAAAATACTAAGACATTTTATAAGTGTAAAGATATTAGACTTGGGATGAAGGTTCAAGTTAGAAGTGATAGTACTTCGGTGGTGTAGTAGGTAGAAACGAATCAGCATGTGTGCCTGACTCTGTTTCCTTTGTTGGCTTGGGTTGGTTAGCTTGGCATGTGCCATATGTGCACCCTTTTCCATTTACTTCGTCTACCCAACTTTGGAAATCTCATAAAGTGATGAATTTTAAGGTTTAAAAGTAACCGTAAAGTGAAAGTTAGCTTACTTTGGCTTTCCTCTGTGTGTGGTATCATTTTAGGGATATAAATTAAAGACAGAGTAATAGTGTGTAGTAATAATAGTTGGTTGGTTTGCTTGGGTAGTGTTAGAGAAGAAACTTCATTAGTGCGAAATCCAATTTAGTACATCACCCTACATCACATGCATGTCTGTAGCCTTCGGTGCTCACCATTTCTACCTATTCTCTTAAGTTTGAACCAATATATGCAATACTCGCATTCAGTGGTGGTAGTGATGGTGGTAATGGTGTGTGCCAAAGGGATATCTGCTCGACCCCAAAATCCTAAACTCTTTGATTCCAACTTCCCCTTTAACTCCCTTTGTCTGGTGAGTTATTGAATCTGAAAAGTCAAAAGGGTGCTGGGCTAATCAACAACTTTTAGGGAAAAACGAAGAGTTTGGAAAACTTCTTTAAAAGGGTCTCTCTCTCCTTTCCCCATCTATCCTTCTTCTTCCTATAGTAATGACACATTATAAAACCAAACATAGATCACATATACACATGCCATGCTAGTAGGTACGTTCAGTAGCATTACCCAAGACCTATCATTGCAGTTAGTGGCAGATAGAAACCAAGTGCCTAAAAGTATTAATGTGCAAGCAAGTTAAAAGCTTTAGATCTCACTATCACTTGCGGTCGGTTATAATGGTGTAGTGTGTGTGGGGAATGGTGAAGATATTTCCTCTTTCCAACTCTAATAACACACACCCTCCAAGTTCCTGCCTTCCAAACGGGATATTTTCGATCTCGATCTTTTTTTGGACAAAACTTTACTGCTGACACTGACTGAGCGGTCTTGTGTAAAGACAGAGAGAAAGTTTTTAAAGAGAGAGTGCAGTACTAACGATTTAACTTGGAAGTAGTTGCTAACTCTTCTTAACTAATACTAATTCCTTACTACATAATCCATACGAAGATGGTAGGAGTACCGAGTACAATACAATGCCGAAGTACCATCTTATATTAACTATTCCCCCTTCCATATATCATACAATAGAGCATCATGCCACATGGAGTTAACCTAATGACTAAGTGATTCCGTAATTTGTGATTTTGCAATGAATAAAAATCGATCGCTCAGAATAAAATAAGAACGGCAGGGACTCCTTTTCTTCATGGTTAGCTTGCTTGGGAAAATTACTTTGAGAAAGTCTTGGAAAAGCCAAAGCTAAGACGCTTTTACAAGAGCTAACTAAAAGTCTTTAGAACTCTTGCATGTATGTACTACTGCACCATCATCATCATCGACTTTATAATAATAATACACGATACAAGGAAGTTTTTATGGCTTAGCTAAAGCTATCTTTTATACACAGGACGAAAATCCCATGAACAATACACACACAGAGTGGCATACTTACTACAATTTAATACACACCACTCAGTATGTAGCAATATAAAACTTTAGAATCCATTATTCCAAGACGAACTATTCTAATTTACTTGGATGAGTATCGCTAAAGAAAAATTGCAAATTAACTGCAAATGGAAGACAGTAAATGTTAATTACAACGAGAAAAAAAAAGGAGTACAGAAGATAGTATATAGGGATGAAGTACAAAATGAATACAATATATTCATGCGTTGCAATTTACAAGAGTACAGCCTCTACTGATTAGGTACAAGTACCTAAGTACACTTAGCTTACTTAGGTAGTATATATGTAGTAGGTAAATTGTCTAGAAATAAAACAAGGGAAAACTACGTCTCATTTAATCTGAAATCTGTGCAAGAGAAAGTCTCAAGATTAGTACAATGAGAAAGAAGAACTGAAAAGGCGTCTGGGATAAGCTTTTTTCTCTTAAGTAAAATATTATTATATGAAATAAATGAAGGCCATCCTTGAGTTTTCCCTATAGTTCAAGATTAACAAACATAAAAATCTCTGTAGATGAAATCCTTATATAAAAAAAAGAAAGTTGAGAAGAAAAATTTCAAAGTAGAAAGTAGAAAAAGGTTTGATAGTTCCTCTATGTAATAGTAATTAGTTGTGAAAGGATAGAGCACGAGAACATGTCATCACATTAATGGAAGGATAATAGGAGGTATCAACCGAAAGGAAAATAAACGCCTATGAATACCACCACCGACTACAGACTTGACTAGTAGTAGTGCCTACTACGACCTGCAAACTGCCTAAAACTCAACTGAACTGAAAGTAGTAAAAGTTCATACAATTTTCTCCCGACCCTCCGGCACCAAAACTCTTATATATATTTTGTTTGTCTATATTGAATTCCACTAGCTCAAAAGTTACTGGGAATGCACACCGGAAAAAATAGCCTTGTTCTTTTCATCGACTACTCCTCTATTTCATATATCATCAAAGAGCATTTTTTTCATATTCTATTAAAGTATTCTGCACTGTTTTTATATTTTTTAAAGTGCCTTATACTATCTTTGGTTCCTTTAGGTGTTTTCATTTTTTTTAGTTTTAGTCTGGCCTGTCATGTTATACACTTTCGTGTACCTGTGTTTTAGACTACTGCGAAGGTTTTTCGTTCAGAAGCTCCGTCTCCGTGACAGCTAGTTTTGCATGTAGTTGGCACTTTGCATTAATAGAATGGGATTTGGGCAAGGTTGGGCTGAAGGACGCTTTGGAAGTTAGAAGTGAATTGAGGGTTTAAATAGGCTTGACGCGACACATTTCAAGATTTTTTAGCAGTCTGGCAAAGTGCATTCTTTATTTTATTGTGTACCTGCTTGATGTTGTTTTGGCCACTTTCCATACAGTAAACTTATTGCAAATACTCGAAAAGTACCCAGTTTAAGGGGAAAAAATTCTTTGTGCAACTAGAACAAGTCTGGTCTCATGGTACGTGATTTATGGTGAATGAGAGCATACACGAGAGAAAACATTTTTCATATAAATATTGAAGATGGAATTTTGAACTCGACGTAGTAACGTATAATAAATAGCTTATTCAACCTTTGAGTGATGTTTGATATTTATAGACAAAAGAATTGAGAGAGGATGGTTGAAAGGGTAGTAAGTATTAGAGTAAAAACACGCAAAAAATGGACTAACCGATTTGTTCCCAAGTTGTTTCACGTAGCATGGAAGGTAAGCATGAGTTCCCACATGGGCTGAGACATTCTGATGATTTCTCTCCAGGTCGAAATAAGGTCCTGGATAAAGTCCAGTCAACTCTACACGTCCTCCTGGTCCTATCCCAAAAAATCATCCAATAAAACAGTGAGTTCAGGAAGTTTAGCCAAATATCAGATTTATCCGGGTGATAAGAGGACAAAATACAATGGAATATTGCCCGACCCGACTTTTATACTCTTGTATGCCTGGCAGCCCATTATTAGTTCTGTCAGCTAACACATATAATATACATACATTCATACAAGTATATCCATGCCTAAATACATTTTTACTTTTACATGACTTTCTATTCACACTACAAACAACAAAGTACTTACTACGCCACCCACTATCGCTATTGCCACCATTTCACCATCACCACCACCACCACTACTTTTACTTTATTTTACCTTTCTGCCAACAAGATATGATATTATTGTATTGTATTCCACTTACTTACTTCATTCCGACCGACACCCGACAGGGCATTATTATTTAGGTACGTAGGTTATTTTATTACATATTATATTATATTATGTCCTAGGCACTTCTTTTACTATTACTACCACCACCACCCCATATGTATCAACTAGGACATGTTATACATATGTGGATTTCGTCTTAGATTCAATACCATAGTACATTGATTCTGTACACTACGTCAGCGATTTTATATTGGCTTTGGCTATCTACATCTTCTCCCTTTCATTCCTTGTAGAACTTTCTCTTTTTCCACTTTTTCTACGGAAAAAGAATGCCATGCCATGCCAATCGAAAACTACCTATTCGTTTCGGCATATCTGTATAGCTATTCTAAAATCTATTGTATATCAATACCTTACAAGTGCCACCAGCATCACCACTACCACTTACAACCGTGGAAATTTATCCATGTATTCCATCTCAAGCGTTTTTGCCAAAAACAGTTTTCCTTTTCCTTTACTATTGGCTTGACTTGGATATATCTACTGAATGAGTGTTAGCGAAGGTGGTGATACTCCTTTGGTGTCTTAAGTATAAGGTATTTGATAGCTGTTGGAGTCTTTGTCGTATTCTATTGTATATGGTATTGTAGTGTTGTTATGCTGTATTATTCTATCCATTGGCTTGTGTCGTATCTCTATCTTGGCCTTTGAGTAGTATGGGTTAGGACTAGTATGATAACATACCCAGAGGTTGTTTTTCTCTCTATTTCTCTTCCTTTCACTTTTTTTTCGAACTCATCAACTGTCCTCAGTTTGGCTAGTCCCTTTTCTATCGTTCTAACTCAAATGCCTAATGCCTCTAGCATCACCACCACCACCACCATCAGACCAAAACCATCAAAATCCACCTATTTCGATGCCACGACTTTGTAGAAATTCCTTATATCAGAATAAGAAGAATGCAAAAGAAATAGACAAAGTACGACAGTATAACATTACAGGTTCGATATGTTATCCGATTATTGATCTTCCATCCGTAGAACAAAGCGGAGGCTAAGTTAAGCTGCGCTAAGCCAGAAGAGCCAAAGAACCATAAGCTGGACAGATGAAAGACGCACGGGAGAGCGAGGAAAAGAGAATAGGAAAGAGAGAGAGAGGAAAGGAGTAGCTTACACAGTTTTTCCTTCCTTACTTTCTCCATACTACTTTGGCTGAAATCGTCAGTTGGAGTCAGTACAGTCCAGCCAAGAGAAAGTTAAGTTAGAAGGAGGTAAGGGTTAGCATTATCACAGTCAGTAACACTTTTCGAGGTAAGATGCACTGAGAAAAGGTAAGTAATGTACGTTAGCTATAAGCACTAGTAGGTATAATAGTAATAGCTTTGGAGAAATGTTGGAATGTTGTATTTGAATCGGATAAACCATATCTTCTAACTATGTGGAATAGTTTCGACTCATTCTAGACTTAGCTATTGAGCTAAACAGAGAGATGGATAGTCTTAGTGGTGGTATCCTTCTTTCTTGGCCGTTCGTCCTAGTCGTATCGGAGTATCGTATCGTTGTTCTTGGTATCATCGTATCATAGATTTCATGTGCCCAGTCGACGAGTGAGTCCAACATAAAACTTAAAGCCATTGGAAGCTATTACTTCGGCCACTATATATAAATGCTTTCCGAATCTCTGGAAAAGAGAATACGGATTGTCTACAGGGGCAACATAACATAGCTTTCTGTAATCGTAGTTAGAGTCAGGAGTATTTGGTACTGGTGGTGGTAGCAGCTAGTAATGCAAGTACTAACCATGAATGGATTGCTATTGCCATTTGCCATTCCCATTTCTGTTACTAATGCCAACCATCTGAGATGCTATTCAATACTTCTTCTCCCTTTATTCTTCTTTAGAGCAGATTTCTCTTCCCTTTTCCTTTCGTCTTTCTTGTCCTGTCTGCCCGATATGCCATGCAATGCAATACCTAAAACTTCCCTTAGTTGTATTTCTACTTTCACTTTTTTATACTTAAGAAGAATCTCAGGCATTGAGAAAGTTTCTTAGTTTTTCTTCTGAAGGAAAACAACAGTCGGGGATTCTCGGGTGCCATTTCCCAAACATAAATTAGCCGAGAAATATATGGCAGCTAAAAACGTCCGAAATGGAGCAGTTGGTCCACAAAATCAGTTTTGTCACGTCCACACTCAAAGACCATGAGGGAATGAGAGAAATTCCAAAGCTCATAAAACCATATATATAGTGCAATACGGAGTCAACTAGTATGACTAGATGAGTAGATGAATGAATCTCTTTAACATGATTATCCACGTTAAACTCTGTATATGGTCCATACTTACATCTGGTTAATACAATGGCTAATATTATACTTTTGAGAATTGTTAGTCTTAAGTTGGGCATAGTTACTTGATAGTTTTTCTCAGCAGTGTGTGTTATGTTGTAAAGTGAAAGTGCATGCATGGGTAGATTCAGTCCCATCAGTAAGGTCCTTCTTTTTCTAGCAAGGCAAGCAAGTTGTAATCCAAAATTATTTAAAATTCTCTCATTCCAGTGTTAACTTCTTGGGTAAAGAAGAGTACGTGCAAATTAAAACAGTTTCTAACCAGCTGTGACTTGCATGCATGCATACAAGGACTTACGAGGACGAATGTTACGATTGCTTTACTAAACTACTTATACTAGGACGATCTGATGTTATGCGATGTGATGTGATGATGTCCCATTTCCCAACTCCCAAGTCGGTTAAGACTGAGACAGCTTAGTAAACTACATGACATATTCAAACACCGGGGTATATTATATTATAAAGGAGATAAATGTGTAAAACTATACGTACTTACTGCAGTTAGCCCATATATATCAATTGCCTATGTATACATTTTAAATCCAACTTTTTAGCCAAAGTTTACTTCTTCTGCATACGTTAAATTTGCTAAATTTCCAATTGAAGTTTAGTAAATGTTATGTGTATGTATGGAGAATTAGGTTGGCTAGCAGGTGGGAGGATTTCTCCTAAACATAAAAGTTGTAGTTTGAGTTTCAAATGAACTTTCTCCATATTTGCATGCATGCCTGCTTGTCTTATATTGGTATTGGGGTTTCGTTAGACTTCCATGATTCCTATCCTATTTTACCTCTCTGTGTGTGTATGCAGCCTACTTATGCAGTTTTACTTTCCCCGAGAAGAAAGACCAGAAGCAGTTGAGTGTTGAATGTTGAATGTGCCATGCCAAAGCAGTATGTTGGGTAATAGTATTATAAAGTTAGGTCTAGTACATAACGGGGGGTATAACGGAGAATCAATAGCAGAAGCAAATGACACACAGACAGAGAGAAACTACTGGAATTTATTTACAGAAGTACTGCATTAGCGATTTTGTGTACTCTAAGGGAAGTCCGAAACTTGTAGGAACGAATGTGTCATTTAAATTTGCTTCTGCAAAATTGGATACGTGCAAGCAAAGCCTCATACGAAATTACTTGGATGGATGTGACAAAACTTACTATGTATGCTGAACATTGACAAAAGCAAATAGTACTGATAATTCTGCCACTAGTTTATTAAGTTTACTGATCTCTTTCTACCCCTCGTATTTGTCCACGTAGGTAACATCTTATCAGGGTTTACCTACTCGTTTAGGTAAAACTTTAGGTATTATAAAGTTATAGGTGAAAGCAAGTATTAAGAGTAACAACAGAATTCTACCACAATTATTTAGATATCTTGTAACAAAACTGGAAAATCAACATCACGTATACCAGTAAAGCAAGTAAAAGCTGAAAATTCCTCTCTAGAATTATAATCAGTGTAAATTCGACCCAAAAGCACTTCCCATTCTGGGTTATTCCTGTCCCTGTCCTGGCCACCTAATTAGATCAGAAATGGAATTTACGTCGTAGCAGGTATTCAGCTTACTGATTCTATGATACTACTATTACTATACTCTCTGCAGTATCAAATGAAAATATCTTTAAGGCTAATCAGTAATCACGAGGAATGAATGATGATAATGATGGGGTGATGCAAGGAAGCAAAGGACCAAAAAAGCAAAGGCTATAACCCTCTTGGCTTTTAAGCAGACTCAAGCCTCAAGAGGCCAACAAGCTAAGCCAAATTAGCTTGGCAGTAAAAATACTTCTACCATCAGATTTGTCCTACTACGCTTGTAGTATTCTAGTGAAACTAAAGTATCGGATGTTTGACAGAAGTGGCAATGTCGTGATAAGCTCTAATTATGTGTGGAAACAAATTTGGTGTGAGGGATGTAATCCAACTCTGTCTAATTTAACATGGTAGTAGTAATGTAGAAGTACATGGAACAACCTTAAACAGTTTTAGCAATCCCACATCAAAATTTTTTCCTGGCAAAGTCTTATCTTTCTCGTGATCTCCTTGAGGCATTCCTGAGGTAGAAAGTGCCTTCTAATTGCGAGTTATCAAAACTTGGAAATCCACCACCACCACCACTTCTACAAGGAACCAACCCAATACCACTAGTTCTCACTTTCTTGAGTTTGAATAGGGGTAGACAGAAGGGTATCAGTGAAATATAGTTTATATCTCTTTCTTTATTGAAATTATTCTCCAGATCGTAAGAGAAATCCCAAGTCTTTATTACCGGGTTAGAATGGTTATATCTTAACGATTTCCTCTAAGTGCTTAAACAAATTTTGGCAGCTGGCCGAGTAAATTAGTCGTAATAGATTTTAGAAAACATGTCATAAGCCTAATTTCCATCCCCGAAAAACGTAATTTATAAGCAGGACCATATGTGACTTTGAACAACTGACTGGTCCTGGTCTAGTCAACTTTTAACGGGTATTTTCAGAGAGAGCAACACCAACGTGTGTCATATTTCCCAACAAGCAATTATTCTTTACTGGCGTCTTTACCGCAGTCATTCTCTGTATGTTACCCTATAGTATCCCTAAATATCAAGTACTCGCTTCACATTAGCCACTGGCTGCTTTTTTTGATAAAGCAGGCTTACAAGTACCACTACGTCCATTAGAAAGGGCAGTTATGTTTTGTCCCATTCTAAAACACGTAATAATCTAATGACTAACAAAAATTCAACATGCATCTGGACTAGATTTGAAAAAGCGATTAAAAATAAACTTCCAGCAGTGTAGGAAATGTACTCTTGGGTAGAGATTTGTTCAAACAATATATTTATTTCATAAACTGAATTCTCTGGAGTAGTGAGATTTACAATTCAAACTGACCCTTGGGAACTATGAATAATAATTTTATCTGAACAAGTACTACTGTTATAAAACAACCATAGAATTCCGATACAACAATAATATAATACATAGACTAAAATCATGCAAAGTATATGCAATTGCAATATAGGGGAAGTGTTGCGTAGTTATAAAGTTCATCAGATATATGTAAGGACTGCTTTCACGAGTTATTATCCTAATTCTCCATATTTTACAATTTAATAATAATGGTAACTGGACTGAACTTTTTAAAAAAATTGAGGTGTCAGAAGGCTTTCCTTCTATTCTACGAACTCCCAAGCACAACCAGAATAACCTACCAAACCATACCAACCTTTAGTATTATAATACGTACCAATGAGGGTAATAAGCGATCAAATAGTTTCATAAAATTTGCAGCAAGGGATAATGAGTGACTTTACGTCTTTGAAAATAGTAATTAGGGAAAATATATTACATTATAATTACCCACTTTCACCTCAACCGCGTGCTGAAGAAAGTGTGGCCAAGGAGCAATATTTCATCGAATTACGATATCCCATACAGGCTTAGAAGTGAAATTAAGCGGAGTTTAGTATAAAATATTATTATATGTGTAGTTTTAAGGTTTACATTTGTACTTTATGTGTACACAGCTATACATAATACATCTATACTTCATCCTGATTGGGATAAGTGCTTGATGTTATGTTATGTTGAGGTAATAGCCCCTAAAGTACAAAGGGAATTGAGGAAAAGCAAAAGCAAAATTGACTTTTGGGCGTGGAATTTTGTAACAGGAAAATACGATGATCAAGGATCATAAAGTGTTTAATAATGCTCCAGTCTTTCTTCTCTGCCTACTATTATCCTATAGCTATTACTATTAGAAGTGCTTGAACATCTATAATGCCTAGCTGTTTAAGGTCTCGTCTTGTCCTGCTGGATGGGACGTGGTACTATGTAGATGTCGAGACTCTCTTCAGGAAAGTAGTCAAGCGATGCGGGACTCCTGGAGAAAGCAAAACTACTAAAAGCTAAAATACTTAAATGTTGATGCTATTTCAGCTGTATGATATGATAGGTTGGCTACAGACTGAAGAAATAGTCTGTACTTGCTTGCAGTTAGTTGGCTTGGCATAAGATGCGGTGAATTCATTTTATTGTTATCGTTGCAGAATAGATTTTGTACGATTATGTACCTCTCCACTTGGATTATCTTTATTGTGGCATTTTATCAAACCACCCTTGTCCTTTGAAGGGAACGCCAGTTGGTGAAAGTAAGTAGCATGGGAATAATAATAATATATAGGTAGTTGATAGGATAGTGATAAGAGTGTTGGTAGTGGTGGTAGTGCTTTTAACCCTGGTCACCCTTCCCTCATACACTGATCTAATAGGTAGTGTTACTCCAAGAGTAATACCAAGTACATCTACTTTCTTTTACCATGTGCTTCGTGCTTGTAATATTTCTCAGATTTGACCATTACTGATTATTAATGAGACTTTCTAGCTCAGTATGACACAGGTCATTCTTTTATTGTTCTGCGAAGTTCGTAACTCCAGTTTACGGCTCATAAATTACATTCCTGACAATTGAATTGCTTCAACTCACCAAAGGCCTGATACCTTTGGACGTCGAACGGGATGATGGGTGTATTCAAGAGTATGTACTAGTATCTAGGCAGGCACTTACTCTTTTCTTTTGATATCAGGGCTAATACCTAGGACCTTGGAAAAGTGAGAAATATCCGGACATCCCCAAATGGACTTGAGTACGAGAGTAGTGGAAAAAAAATCCCTATCGATGAAAAGTTTGATCTATAAGTCTATGTTATGGATACGTACAGAAGAAATGTCCTGACATCGCTTCACTTTATGTTCGTATTATTATTATTATTATAGCATATGCCTAAACTTGGCCCTGGCCTGTATTAAATGTGAGATATATAAAGCCGACCAAAGAAGTAGCGAGCACAAAGCTTCACTATAAAATGTCATGTCATACCTTTTTCACTAGTCCACACTACCTACTTTTCACATCAAAAGCCTCCCAGCCTTTTTCTACTTTCAACTGACTCATAATATTATGTTGTAGAGTTATTTAGGGCCCTTCTAAGTTCTCAGTTACAACTCCTACAACTTACACAAAAACGAGTTTTTACTAATGGTAGATAGGGGAAACTAAAACTGGAACTGTATGTCAGAACTTCTGCCTTAATCTCATTTTCCGTTAGGATTGAAACTAAAATAAAATAAAAATTTAAGGAACTCTCCTAAATCAGAAGCTAGCTTTGCACGTGGAATGGGAAACTAGGCTGTTAAGTTAAAAACATTTTCCCATCTAATTCAGGTCAATTAAGTCTTGAGACGAACCTTGGAAATTTATTATCTAGTTTATCAAAAAAGGAAATTAGCCTGTTAACTGAAGACTGTTATTAGAAAAAAGTTGAAAAATTAAAATTATATTGCTCCGTGTATAAATGAATATTCAGCCACTTCGCACGATTACTTTTTACGTTAATTTGATTTTGATCACCATTGGAGGCAATCAGGCAATTCTTTTATAGTATATTCTTTAGTTATAGTTTTTGCAAACATCAGTTAACTTCTTTAATATTTTGTATCTGCAAT
>JAQGBU010000744.1:0-19949 GCA_034698605.1 Isotoma decorata
GGACCCACGGGGGGGGGGCTTTCGGGCTTGAGCCCCCCCCCCCCAAGGATTCGGACAAGCACTAGATATTATTCGTTTTTTCGGGAAAATGGAAATAATTTCCATTAAAACAATATTTTTATCTATTTTTCGAGATAATAATTTAAAGATTAACTATGTATTATGTATTTTTTATGTGTTTTATAAGTCAAGTTTTTCATGCAAAAAGGCTCAGTTTAATGAAAAATGCTAAATGAATGCATTCTTAAAGCCCACTTACTGAGCAGTTGAAATAAAATTGTGCATTGTATAGGCTAGCATTGGTGACCTAAATGCTTTGGTTTAAACTACGAAACACTAGAAGCCATCCAAAATGCCTTCAGGAAGGCATTTTGGACGGCATTTAAACTACAAATATCTTTTCCAAAAGGCCAAATTACCGCATTTAATTACATATCGAAAATTTATCAGTTTACACATAATAAGCTTTTAAAAATTAGGTACTATCATTTAATTGATTCAGCGCTAGAACGCTTGAAATACAAAAAACGTATTTTAAATACGCGTTTCAAAGAAATGTGTTTAAATACTATGCGTTTTAGGAAATCTCTGGAACCAATCAAATATACGCGAATCCACAATCTCTTTTCATCCATAAAATTCAATTTCATTGTGCAATACAAACACATTGTTGCTCATTTGGTTAGTATGGTTAGCCTCTTCTACAAAATTATTTTCAAAAAGAAAATCTATGAAAATTCTAAGTTTGAAAATTAGCTAATTTTTCAGCAAAAGCCTGAAAGTAGTTCATAGTTTTCGAAAAAACTGCAACGCTGACTCAGTCTTGTCAGCATTAAAATGCGGTCAAGTGCACACAATGGTTATATGTCCATGTAGTATCTTTGGATTGAAAATGTTGGAAAAATGTTGAATTTTTTTTTTATTTTGCTTTGTGTGACAACATTTTTTTGTAATTTTTCAATAAAACTGTTGTCATCCACTGGCTAATTTTTGTAGTAAATTTTTTTGTTATATCAAATTTGGCTTCGCACAAAAATTTTAATATATACATACTACCTACTCAATGTCAAGCCCCCCCCAAGGGTCGAGTCTGGGTACGCCCCTGCTTATACTACATGAGTGACATAACGTATGCCAAGTTGTATAACTCGAGCAGCTATATTAATAATTAAAGCATTATAAACTCGCAAATGGCAATAGAGATCAAGGTATATTTATGCCTTATGCCTTAAATAATTAAAAGCTGCACTATACGATAAGGACAAGAACCGTTTAAATGGTGAAACTTAAAGCAAAACAGATTTGCACACACACATTACGATTTTATGGTGATTTTGAAAATATCTTAAATTTTTGGGAAGTTTTCACAGCGGTTACGTAGTAAACTTGCGGATCTTTGAAAATAATGAAAAATAAAATAGTTTTAATAACAAAAGTCATAAAAATTGTGGACTAATAAAACTAAATACTGAATCTTTTTGCTTCATCAATGCTTTTTTATTATTAAAAATTGTATTAAAAATATTTTTACAATAAGAAACAAGCTCCTAAAACTTTTGTATTCTTTAAAAATATATACTTTTGTATTTAACAGCGTTTTAATTTCTAAATAACACATTTGAATAGTTTTCCCTTAAAATCCAATGAATAATTGAAAACTTAAATAACAAAATTTTGGGAACTATTTTACTGATTCTTATAGACCCATTGAACCTTACAAACTAGAGTTTACACATTCCCAAAATAAATTTAATGGAATGAATCAACACTGAACACACTCAGATATCATTAATTTCATTTAATTAGAGCTATTTTTCTATATTATTATACACGTTTGAATTACCTCATCATTATATTGGGGTTGGCTAATGGATGAATATTATTGTTTGGGGACTTAACGCCTGGGGTTAAGTGTCAGAAGACTGTTTTATATCATCTACTTGTGTTAGTCAAAAGAGGGATTAAAAAATAGTACAACATTTTAGAAATAGAATAGCTGCGAGCTACTCATTTACACAAAAGAATGATAAAAGTAACGTTTGAGAAACTATGCAATTTTATTTTGAGGAAGACTTTTAAAAAAAGGCTTCCCAGAACATAGTTTACTAATAAAGTTGAAGTTATATGTATAAGTGAATGTGTTTATGTAAAGATGATTAAAATATTTGAAATAAAACAAGATAATAAGTCAATGGAAACTAACGATCTCTGCATTTGTGTGACGGATTGGACTACAAACTGTGCAATCGGTGTTTGTGCAGTTGTCCCAGTGATACGTTAATTTCCTTGATGGCCAACATCGATCAAAAGTGCAGGCATTTTCTTCCTCGCAGGAATCCATATGAACAAGGAGAGTTGTCAAAGTCTCACAGTATCTAAAAGTGCACTAAAATATCCAAATATCACCACGTCAAAAATTGGTATTTAATATTTTGAAAATATTCGTTGCAACAATATGAATTAGGTCGCCAATTTTTGAAAAAAATAAAAATTAGTACTTTAATTGAGATTTGAACTCTTTGAAGTCCAAATACTAATGGATTTGGAAACCAGGGAATATTTTTTAACTGTAATACGGATCAAAGAGGTGAAAGGGCATACGTTTTGGAAAATTCTACAGAATATTGGGATGGATTCGAAATTTACCTGGCTAGCAAAACGGGCTAGTTTGCGACATTTATTTGAATGAAGGAGTTGGGCTAAATGTTTCCTGACAAGGTACACTTGTCGTGTAGTTGCATTCTGAGAAGGAGGAGGAACAGCTACTTGTCTTTCTGATTGGCTAAAACGCTGCTCAGCGTCTTCATTTAACCTATTTATAGTGACACGAACATTACTGCCGACGCTGCCACTGTAATTTCCTAGGGAAGAACTGGGCAAGGAGTACACTGCACTTCTGCGTAACCTTTTGCTCCCCTGACCCGACTGTACAGACTCAACGTTGCCGGAGGGAGGCTCAGGGTCATCAGCGCTAGGGCTTGGGAGGTTTCCGATATCGTCCCATGTTGGAGAATAGGGAGGAGAGGAGACTGCATTTCTACGTGTCCTTATCCGACATGGCGTACTGGTGCTAGGGGCACTTGCCAAAGTACCTTCTAGTTCTGATACCGGAATCGGGATGGTTGGTGTTGTATTTGACGTGGAGGCTAAGCTTTGATCATTCGGAAGAGGATTGACGGTGGCGGTCTGCCTGGGACTGCGGTTGGTCCTTTGAGTTGGCCCTGTTCTGGGATTTCCCCTGTTTCTACCCCGCGAAGAAGATCTCGGTTGTCTGCGTGGCATTTTTCTACAGATAACTAAACTTTTGTTAAAAGTAAACAGATATAAATGCGAAATTTCAATTAAAAATGAACTGCAATTTTAAATTTGAGCTTCCTAAGGTAGTAAATGAATTCACTTTGTGATGTTTTATCCTACTTAAGGAAAGTTGTAATTTGTGTTGAGGCTTGGGCTGATTTTTGTAAAATACTGTAAAATTTAGAAGCTTCTTATTTTAAGTTCAATACGTGCACGTGGCAAATGTTGATATTTGGGGTTTTGAGCTCATTTGGGAGGGTGATGTACGGTTCGTTTTTACTGTCTGGAACGTGACAGTCACGTGTTCACAGAATAGTAATAGGGAAAATTGTGACGGCTTAGAATTACTAATTATTGATGGTGAGTGAGTGACATTCTGGGGAACATGTATGAGTCAGTACTGGAAGCTACAATATGCAAAATATGACAATTTTTAACAGTTACTTATAAATTCTAAACACCCCGAATTGTATAATGATGTAAAGGAACAAAATAATATTGTTTTTTATTAAAATTCTAACGCCGTAATACAAATATTCTTAATGAACAAAAAACACATACAACTTTAACTTTACTCTATACCCTTGGCCGTTACATTTATGATGCGTTTGTTTTTTAAGTTATAATTTGTAATTTTATGGTGGTATACTTTATTCGTTATAGTGGATTGCGTAACTGTAGAGGTGGTCACTGTTACATTTACAGAAACCCTGTCCAAAGAGTGACAGGGTGTTCTAAATGGCCCGGTATATGAGGCTAAAAATTGACTACTTCCGCAGTTATGCAAACCAGTATAAGAACTTAAGAGATTCCAACAAAAAATTTGCAAATATAAAGGAGTTAATTGAGTTTTGACAAAAAATTCTTCCGGGGTCTAAAACACAAATTTACGTAAACTGAGGAATGAATGTAATCAACCGAGAATGAAGAGCCTAGCTCGTTAGTGTCTTTAGATCAAATGAAAGGTTGACAATTTAAATTTGAATATGTTTACTAAAGCAACACGTGCGTTTGGATGTACACGTATTTCGTCTCATTTGTAAAAGATTCTGAAACTGATTCTATTCTAATAATTTAATAATCTTGTCAATGAAGACTGGCTAATTGGAAACTGGGCTTGAAATTTCCGTAACTGTATTCATTAGAATAATTAAATTTGCACCTTTCTGCTTAATTGGAATGCAAACGGGGCAAAGCATCCAGAAGCAGTATTCCCAATGAGTAAGTAATAGTTTGGATGTCCAACACATTTCATAAGAACAAAGGGATTTACTCTCACAGTTATCCTTATGGAGAAGGAGATTCTGAACACCTTGGTCGGACGTAAAGCACAAGGAACACTGAAAAATACAAATAGTTATCATTTTTTAGCGATATTCTAAGGTATTACACCTGAGCCGAATAACTAACAAGAATGAAGAATGTCTTTCTAAGGTTTCGACCTGTCGTGTCTTTAACTAGCCGAAATATCTGGAAATTTGGGCTCGGAATAAAAGTTCTGGAAGATTACAGAGGATAAAATGCACAATATAAAAGGTCCTACAACCTTTTTACTAAACAATACTCTCAGTAAATTACATTCTTTAAAGTTGTCAACAGAGCAACAGGTGGTTTGAATATATAAAAATCCATTTAAATAACAATTAAATAAACAAAAAGTTGGATATTAAGGTGAAAAATAATTCGGCAAACGGTGTAAAGAATTTAAAAAATGTACGATGAGCACGTATCGGAATCGTATTCAAAACGACTATACCTCCAGTTCCAGGTTGTACAAGCCTTGGCGTAATATCGTTATAATGCCCGCTTTTCTAACCGTAATCCGGGTGATAATAATTAACTTACTTGTGAATGTTTTGTGGATTTACGGCATCGTGATGAATGTAAAAGTTTAGCAAGAAATATTCTTGTCAATATAATTTGTTCTGGAGTAGCTTTTGGACGCGGATATGAAGCAGATGCTTTCGATTGAGAGGCTCGTAGAGCTGGATTTCGATTTAATTCTGGGTCCATGAAGTCTAACACTGTTGTTATTGCTGCTATTGTATCTTCAGTTGAAGGGTTTACCTCGTCCTTGAGGATTAATGATGAAGATGCACCTAGAAGTGGACGAGTAAATCCCCTGCCCCTGCCTCTCCCTGACATTATCACAGTTAAAGTTAACTACTGGGCTTCAACTAGTTTCAAATATTTTTAAAGCTTAACGTAAAATGACAGTTTGTTTTTAAGAACTGAACTAAAAGTAGGAGGAAACGAATTCATTTAAGTCTTCTTTGAGTCGGTACATCGGTAGTTAGTAATATCTTGCAGTGTAAGCTTTTGAATGGAGATTTGAGATTCATTGTAAAAGTTTTGCATTTCCTATTCGCTGGTAGTGACGGTTTGAATTTTTGCTATTTAAATAAATTTAGCTGCTCAAAATCGGGAGGTGAAACTGGATGCTTTTTCTTCATCCTGCAGATAATTCAACTTGGTACAAATGATATCTATATATGTATACGATATGTTATAAACGTAATTTAAATACTTTAAATTTATATTTATACTTTATTCGTTGGAAGATATTGTCGTCCTGTTGATTGAATTGATATCAATATTGATATTGATATTGAATTAATATTGAATTTAATTGAATGTCAAATTAAAACTTTTCTTTATTTACAGGTTATGGGTTAATGTTGAACAAGCGGATATGCAGCCTAACTTACCTCTGTCTGATAATAAAGCATTATTATATTAACCTTTGATTGTATATTACTGGGATTTAGAGTATTATACCAAATACAAGCAATCCTAAAAAAGGAACATTTTGTTGTTTGAGGTAGAACCTATTTTAATTTAGGTAATCTTTGAATCCCTTTTATTAATTCAAATACGATAGTACAAAAAGTAACATTCATACAAAATTAAATTTAAAACATCTAAATAGTAAGTAAGACTACGCTTTTGCTAAACTCTTCAATGCAAGGAAGTTCATATCGTATGAGCTAATTATAAAACCGATCGTAGCATATTCGAAACTTCAAGAGGGGTTTGGGTTTGATGGTAATAATGGAAGGCTGATTAATTCAAAATTGGCAGTTCATGAAGACTTTGAGCTAACGGAATTTGCACCCATCTGCTTGATTTGCATACAAAGGGGACAGCGCATCCATTCGCAGTACTTATAATGAATCAAAAGTCTTCTTGATGCCCAACAACGGTCATAAGAGCACTTGGATCCAGCTGTACACTTATCCGTATGGTTAAGGAGATTTTTAATAGCTGGACAGTAAGAATGTTTTTGGACGCACTGCAAAAAACGTCCAATTAATATCATAATTTTGATCTCATTTGAAATTTGAAACTTACGTTTTGTAATTCAGCTGATCGTTGACGAGTCTGAATGGTGGAGGATTTCCGACATTCTGTTGAATGCAATAGTTTTGCCAGAAATATCTTTGTTTGCGTTTTTTCCAGAGTTGGAGTTGGAGGAGAAGGATTGTTATGTTGTTGAGGCTGAGAAAGTTGGCGTATAACTCGTTTTAAATCTGCTTCCAGCGCATCTAAAACAGCGTGTATTACCATTGGAGTTGGGTTGCTCTCTAAGTTGCTATCTATGGATAAAGTCGCTACCGCTTGAGATTCAGTGAGAGGAAAAGGACCCCTACCGTTTCCCCTGGCGCGCGCTGACATAATCCTACTAAATAAATGTTTGTAAAAACAAGAGCGATATTGAGGCACAAGACAGCTTCCGAAGTAAATTATGAAGCAAGAATATCAAATTGTGGCTGTGGAATGAAGGATATACGAAGCGATGAGTCTTATTTAACAAACTCTTAACGAAACAAAGATTAGGAAAAACAAATAAATTTGTCAAGTTAAATGTTCGGGATAGACATAATTAGGTAATTAGCTTCAATTGAATTAGTGTGGGCATCATAAGGAAAAGATATAGGTAGTCTCATTTCACATTACGAAAACGTTCATGATGAATAACAGAAGAAAATGAATCAACTGATTACATTATAATGAAGATAATAATAATATGTCTTTTTGGTGATTAAGTACAATTAAAAATTGCGTAAATAATTAGAGCGCAAGATAATTTAATTTCAATTATTAGAAGATTTACGATAGATATTGCTTTGTGCCCCCTTTAGGGGATATATGCGGAAGAAAACGATAGATAAATTTTTAGAAACAAACAACTATTTGTTTGTTTCTAAATTAAAAACAACGATTTTTATCAAAAACATTTTCCAATCTTTACTTTTCCCTTGTTTTGTAGCATATTTAATGCTTTGAATGTGAAGCGAATAGATTAGTATTACTCCACATAAAATATATTCAGGATTATAAGCAGCTGTGTCATAGATGATTGTGTGAAGGGCATAATGTGAGTTCATTTTTGTTTTTTCGCAAGTTTATTTATTCTGTTAGAATTTGAAAATGCCACATGCCTTAAATTAGATGGGCGAAAATTTAAAACGCTTAGTTTTACAAGTCTTTACATTTTGAAATCAATTACCCAAATGGACTAAGAATTCGCCAAGTTGACTTTCCGAATCAAGCGATTGACCTCACACTTAATAGGATTCTGGACATAATGAGCCAAATCGGCAACGTCCTTTAATTTTAAACAAGAACTCGGGAAATCTTGTATATGTTATGCTAAACCATGTTGCGTAATCCCCCAGTCTGTTTAATGTTCATGAAAACAGATTAAATGTCTTGTTGATTACAACGTTTTTGAAATTGAGACATGTTTCTGATGACACATTCGTATATCATATTTGATTGTTTTCCAACCACTTTTATTTAAATTATAGTAGGACTTCACGGGTAACATGGTTGCTTTTGGCTTAAAGTTTTAAAGGTTTAAGCTTTCTGAAGCTTGCCACTTCCTTCATCACGGTGAAATAATACAAGTAAAGTTTGACAAGCATTGGTTTACTATTTTCTGACAAGATAATGGATATAATGTTTTATGATTTAAAATGTCCTAGAAACAACATAAAATAGTTATAATGCTACATAATTTTCTAAGGTTTAATTAGTGGCAATAGTGTAAAAAATATTTCTAAAATTTCTAGACTATTCCGCAAGTTACCATTTCATTCAATAAGTAACAAGTATGTTACTTCTTCTGCATTCAATTTAGTATTGTATGGAACAAGTATGTAAGTTACACTTTGTTTCACTTTTGAATGTTGGTTGAGTTTGATATAAGCTAACAAGACAACAAAATACGTACCCATAGCTGAAAAAGGAAGCTTGGGACTCTATACTCCTTGAAAAAAGATTACCGCTATTATTTTTCACACTTTTACTGACACAAACTGAATTTAAAAAAATTCCAAATAACAAAGAAAAATTCTGAATTCTGCCGTTTCTTTATGAGAAAGAAAAAACCTATAGGGTCTCCGCCTTCTAATGAACACTACAAAACAGATTTAAATTGTGTCATATATAATCAAAGATTGTATAAGGTTAAAACTTAAAAAGATACACTAATCATATCTGCACCCAACTGCTTGATAGGTTGGCAAATATCACATGTACTGGGAGTGCCACACAATTCCCAATGATAAAGAAGTTTTCGGGATGACCAACATCGTTGAAAAGTGCAGGCTCTGTCAGCTTCACAGCTATCCATATGAGTAAGGAGTGATCTCAAAGTTCCACAAAAGTCACGAAACTGTATTTTACACTAAAATCAAAAAGTTTAATTGTTTTACAAAACCGAAGAGGGTTAATTTCTCGGAAGTGTGTGAATTTTACTGTTTCCTAAATTTAACCCAAAACTTCTAAATCTCATTAAAAAAACAAAAAATTTAACTTTGCAACATTTAAATTAATATAGACTGGAACATAGTTTATTTTTAAGTCCAAAATAGCGTTTAGAACTTTTTTACTTGTGCATATTTAAAACTTACAAACTGACCCGTGCGAAGTTTTTTCCGACATTCGGTGGCATGAATGAGTTGGGCAAGATGTCTCCTTGTGATTATGATTTGTTCCTCAGAGGCGTTTGGAGACGGAGGAGGAACAGTTGGACTTTGCGACTGAGAAGTTGAGGGTGATGTATTTGTATTTAAAGATGAAAGCCATCCTTGTATATTATCAGACGTAGATGCTGTCTCCATGTCAAAAGCGGCAGCATCATCATCTAATAAATCTTGATTTTCCGAATCGCTCTGGGATAGTGGGGTCGAGGCTTCTCCACCATGTGCCATGTTACTTGGATTGTAGAGAAAGCTTAAATAGTTCTCTGTGTAATTTTTTCACACGAAGTTAAACAAGTCTCCTGTTTAAAAGAGAACAAAAAAATAGGGATTGTGACTTGCGAGCCCTGCAAAACAGGTTTCAAAGTAAATTGAGGAACAAGAATGTCAAAGGATATATAGCTTTGGATTGAAGAAGTATCAACCCATGAGTCTTTTATGTACCAATTTCTCATGACTGAGCTGAGACAAAAGAATCAAAATAACTTAAGCTGAACGTTTGGCTTAAATTTACCTTTGATTACGTTGTTAAATTAACGTTCGCATTAAAGCATTTCTTGCATAAAAGCATTGATGATTAATAACGGAAGAAATTAGCTAATTGTTTATCTCAATATGTACAAAATATTTGTAAGTGGTAACTACTAATTTATTTTTCTATTAATTCCATATAAAGATTATTTAATGACAATTAGTATTGGTATTTTTGGTATTATTGGTAGGATTTTATTCACAAGGTTGATATGGCCTCAGCCTTACAATCCACTTTGAAGTAGATATTAAGGCTTAGTAGTGATAATGATGAATATTACATTTAATTACTAACATACAACATTAAAATTAATTATAACAAATAATAACAGCTCGAATTTCTAACCTAATATTCCTCATTGTGACCATTTGTCTTAAGAACAGAGCTACATTTTTAAGTTTATCGCCGCAAGGGTCAGCAAAAAAAGACACTAATTCATTCCTGTTCCTCGGAAATAAATGAAACTGGTTCCTAAAGTGCTTATTTCTTATATAGTTATATGTAGAACAGACAAGTATACAATGATTTAGGTCCTCTTTATCTCTAAGATTACATAAAGTACAATAAGCATTATTGTTATAATCATAATAATGGTACATCGCATTTAAGCTTGTTAATTTCCCCTCAGTCGAAAATCTAGGGTAATTAGCTCTTAGTTGCACTCCTTTTGGAGCCAACGTCCAATTTATATCCGCATTTAAGAAGTTTTCTACTTTACAATGAGTTCTTATAGATTTATAATGTGGCATGGATTCCCTTATTTGCATTCTTAATATATCATGTTGCTGGATCTTTTCTTTCGCTTTGATTATTATTCTATTCATTTCTGAGCTAATTTTGGTTAACTCATCAGTATCTTCAGGATCGGGATCATAGTCTAACAATGCACTACAGTCGTATTCCTCCAGCATACTTCTCAAGCTTCTAGCTCAATTGTATTTCATTAGCCCGAGCCTAGGGATTTTGAGCCCTTTATGTCTGTCGGTCTGTCTGTCGTTTTAACGATAACTCTAGACTGCATGAACCGATTTTGATGAAATTTTGACCACATCTGTATTTCACCAAATCAGGAACCGAGTTCGAAGATGGGCTGGGCGTCACAAGTAGTTGGTCCGTGGGTAGGCCAAAACCCCCACCGGTCATGTAATTTTCGCCCTTTTTTAAAAATCATCAAAGAAAGCTGAAATTTGGCATGGGGGCTAGAAATAGCAAAATTTAAATGAAATCTTGACTCAAATTTCATTTTTTGGTGGTTTGAATGATCCCACAGGGTGCCCCACACTGGTTTTTTGAAAATCATCATAGAAAGCTGAAATTTGACGTAGAGGTTACGATTAGCAACATTAGTTAAAATCTGAAGCCAAATTTTATTTTGGTGTGATGTAAATGACCCCACAGGGTGCCCACCACTGGTTTTTGACATTACACTTAGGAAGCTGTAATTTGGCATGGGGGCTACAAATAGCAAATTTAAATGAACTCTTGACATAAATTTCATTTTTCGGTGGTGTGAATGACCCGACAGGGTGACCCCCACTGGGTTTTTGAAAATAAAAGCTGGAATTTGGCATATAAAGGTTACGATTAGCAAGATTAGATAAAATCTGAAGCCAAATTTAATTTTGGTGTGATATAAATGACCCCACTCACACTGGGTGTTGAGAGTCAGTCTAAGAAGCTGAAATTTTGCATAGAGGTTACGTATAGCATCATTACATAAAACCTGAAGCCAAATTTTATTTTGGTGTGATCTAAATGACCCCACAGGGTGACCACCACTGGTTTTTGAAATTCAACTTAGGAAGCTGAAATTTGGCATGGGAGCTACAAATAGCAAATTTAAATGAAATATTGACCCAAATTTCATTTTTTGGTGGGTTGAATGACCCGACAGGGTGACCCCCACTGGTTTTTTGAAAATCATCATAGAAAGCTGAAATTTGACGTAGAGGTTACGATTAGCAACATTAGATAAAATCTGAAGCCAAATTTTATTTTGGGGTGATGTATATGACCCCACAGGGTGCCCACCACTGGTTTTTGACATTACACTTAGGAAGCTGTAATTTGGCATGGGGGCTACAAATAGCAAATATAAATGAACTTTTGACATAAATTTCATTTTTCGGTGGTGTGAATGACCCGACAGGGTGACCTCCACTGGGTTTTTGAAAATAAAAGCTGAAATTTGGCATATAAAGGTTAAGATTAGCAAGATTAGATAAAATCTGAAGCCAAATTTAATTTTGGTGTGATATAAATGACCCCACTCACACTGGGTTTTGAGAGTCAGTCTAAGAAGCTGAAATTTTGCATAGAGGTTACGTATAGCATCATTACATAAAACCTGAAGACAAATTTAATTTTTTTCTGACTTGAATGGTTCTACAGGGTGACCCTCACTGGTTTTTCAAAGTCAACATAGAAAGATGAAATTTGGCACGAGGGTTACAAATTGCAAGGTTACATGAAATTTAAAGCAAATTTTTATTTTTCGTTACCAATTATGAAATAAAAATCTACGCCTAGGCTCGGGCTAAATCAAGTAGCACAGGAAAGTTTATTTTTTCTTTCGGTAAATGTATGGTGTTTTTTAATGCCTCAAAACCTTTCCTAACGAGTGAACTCCGAGTATTCTTTACAATTCTAAAACAAAAATGTACAGCATTTTTAATAAGAGTTACATAAATTGGTACGCACTGTGATTTAAGTCTAAGATGACAATTAGTAGTCCTTTAAGAATGGATACAATATTTCAGTCACTTATGGGGCCATTTGTTACGTCGTCGTCACTACGTCGCTTTGAAATTCCTAAAATTTCTTCATTTCTAATATCATATGAAATACATTGTAATGAAGTCTATTGTGTTCCTTGGCGAACTAGAAAGCGTACTCAAAAACACGTCTACTCCTTCAGAAGAATTGGACAAATCTTTTGTTGATGGATATGAAGTTAACTACGAAACCAAACGCTTCAGAACCTGAAGTTTTGATTGGAGACTGTGTTTTAGCATCACCAACGGCTTTAAAGCTGTATTTGGAAATACTTTTGAACGAGTTTATTTCTGGGCCCATGTCCATCGAAATATAACCCAACGTGCGAAGTCTCTCCCAGACCAAGACCGTAAAGAAATCCTGAATGACAGAGTCTTTACAGTTGTCTAGATCGGAGGAGGAATTCAATGCAGCTTCATTGTTGTGGAGCAGAAAATGGAAATTTCAAGATGAAGAATTCCATGTATACTTTTATGCCGAGTACATTGAGAAGTACAATGAATGGCATGAAGGTACTGCTCCTGGATTCCCAAATACTAATAATAGTATGGAGGCCACTAATTAGCTCATTAAGTCAGATGCCAAATTGAATGGGCGATTGTCGATTGGGCGATTAATATATTGTCTCGAGAAGCTATTAAACACCTGGCAAATAGAAAGAGATTCTGTGACACATTTTTTCACTAATCCGAAACAAGACTTGAAAAGGAAAAGTACAACGTATCAGTGGTATCACACTGTACACTTCAAAAGCCGTACCCTAGAAGACGGAACAAGACCGTTTTATTTCTTCCTTGCGAGTGGAACTGAGAGCGAGAATGCTATTAACCCATACATTCGAACTTGTACAAGAAATTTGTGGAAGACTTTTAACACCTATAAGAAGTGTGTATTTCGATTCCGGAAAGTCGATATACGGCAAAATGGTTGGCAAAGTGCTTATTGCACTTGCCAGTATTTCCAGAAAAATTATACTTGCAAACATATTCTTGGCCTTGCAATCTAATTGGGTTGGTTTGAATTGCGAAGTGAAGCCAAAAATGTTCGAATTCAACAAAAACGCAAAAGGGGTGGACCTCAAAAAACTACTAAAGCATTTATCATTGATTAATTGTTGTTAAATTTATTTTTTTGTTTTATATAGGTTGATTCGACGTTAAGAAATGGAATTTTGTATGGTTGGAGTTTTTGTTAATAACGGTTGGATATTTATTATTTGGTTGCGTAATTTATTAATTCCATTTTCATTAATTTTGGTTGGATTTTTCATTTATTGGTTGGGTGTTGCTTTAAGCAATGCATAGGTATGGTATTCACTCCGCTGGCATTTTCTAAAATACGTTTAGTCATAACTCAGTCATTTTTTAACGGATTTTAACGGAAAATTTTCTAAAAATTTTAGTCAGAATATACCCGCCGCTTGATTTGCACACTTGAGATTATTTTTCCATGAAAGACAATTTACAATCTGTGTTTTAACTTTTAAACCATTATAACTGAGACAATATATGAATATCCAACTCCAAAAACTACTAAAATTTAGTAAGAGAGTTGAGTTAGGCGGAGGAAAAAATAAACAGAATAAAGAACGGTTCAGGAAGTCATAAGTTAAAAGCTCAAACGTAGTGTTATTTTTTATCCTGAATTTTACATTATATTATAATGCAGAATATTACTGAAAATTAAAGTTGACTTAAGGGAGGGGGGCTAAACATAACTGGCAATTTTTTTTATGGGATTTACAGGTAGCTTAACCCACTTTTCACACATTATCTAGGCGCCTCGGATCCTGATGATTCCTAATATACATCGACATATTATGATTCCTATTATACTTGGCATAGATGTATTAAATTAACCTTGTCTAAGTTAGTATTACCTGCAATGCTACGTGTGTAGGTAGCATTGTCTGCATACCGAAAGTACGCTCAGCTGCTGAAATATGCAAGTAACAACGACGGTCATCTGCATTATAGGACCGAGAGCATCATCAAAATGAAATACGATTTCCGGCTTTACCATACCAAACTCATAGACGAGTCGCCGAATAGCATGTTTCGTGACAATTTCATGTTAGGCTTTTACAGCAACAAGCCTCTTGACTTGACAAACAACTCGAGGCCCGAGCAAGCTTAAACAGAAAAAACGCAACCAAATTGCCGGAGTCTTTTGGAACATGGAGCTCACCATTACTTAACATTTTGCCATTCTGGCAGAAATTCGTGAAAGATATCCGTTCTCTAACATGCCACAATTGTTGGGAGGCTACGCAGGCCCCCTCCCGTGGGGTTGCCTTTGGCCTTGGGCACCGTCTAACACTCGTATAAATTTGAAAGAGGACCCGGAAAAGTGGAATAAGACTTAATAAACAACAGTGACGACATGACGCAGATTGAATAGAATATCCTTATCATACGCCATAAGAAGTTCAAACATCAGCTTAAATGAAAAACAAAAAGGTGCCGTGTAATTAACAATCTGATGTCTGTTTCGAATGTTTAGTTAGAGTAACTACGTTTCTCTTCTGAAACAAAAAGTTTCTTTAGAATCGCATGAGTAGAAGATATAAATCAAACAATCATGCCCAATATGTTGCAACCCCGCACCTAGCCTGTGGGGTCACATCTGGATTTGGTATTGATGAACTTCAACTTTTTTTCAATTTTGTCTTTTTTAGTATTATTATTTGCTTTAGTCCTTTATAGTTTTAAGACATGGTTTCCTTTCATGTACGAATGTAGAATGTAAAGACCTTTGGTATCACAAACTCTTAGTGAAATAGAAGGTAAATTAATGTAAAAGATAGTAAGTGCTTGAAAATGACAAACAGATAGATGTAAATAACAGTGAGCCCGCAACCTAGGCGTGGGGTCACTTATTATGGTTGAAATCTCCAAGAATTTTTATTTATTTTCTCGTGGGGTAATTTTTGCCGCTGGATCTTTATTATATCATATTGAAAAAAAATATATTGTCTATAATTAATAATAAAAAATATTATTTATTTCAGATCGAGCGGTAACCGTTGCCATTGCATCGCTCTGCTTCCTATTGTATCACTCCGCTTCATATCGCATCACATCATTTCGCTTCGCACCACAAACCGCTTCATTTCATCGAAGTTAAGTAGTGTGTAAGATTTTTTGTCGTGGAGCATCTTTTGTCTTGAGGTGGAGCGGTCAAATATGGCCGTTCCACTTCGGCACATGTGAAGTGGTGTGATGTGTGAAGCAAAGCGGAAGGGATTTGGTTTTCTACTGAAGTGGAGCGGCTAATTATGGGCGCTGCTTTTCCGCCCCTTGAAGTGGTATGGTGCAAGTGGCGAAGCCGTGGTAGTTTTGGACAAGCGTGATCAGCTCAGTCCGGTGTTACAAAATAATCACATTACTATATAACTTTGTGCTTGTGAACGTTCACCTATGATTTTACTGTTTTCCGTGTTTATTTTGATACGCAAAGCATCCAAAATTCCAATTTATTATGTAAGAAAGCATTTAACAGTATTATTGAATGTTGCTTATGTCAATTTTATTAAAAATCTTCTAGCGTATTACAAATGTGATTAAAAAACAATTTACATTCCAAGATATTCACAATTTCCGGACTTTGCCTCTTAACTGTCGTTTTATACACAAAACAGTTTTTGTGTTCTGTTCTGTTCTGTTCTGTTCAATGTTTAAGGTCATATCTGAGATAACAAGGAAAAGCCTCGTTGTTTCCACTCGAAAGACGGGATAGATTACTAGAGAAATGCGATTATTGAAAGTAGGATAATCACCAACTAACTAGATTTACTAGGATAGGACTAAAGAAGGAAATGGACAAATTTTAATAAAGGTTGGGACGGGAATGGTGATCTGAATGGAATGCAATTGATATGCAAACCACTATAGATAGCCCACACTATCTATGCAGATTTACTGCCAGCACCAAACAGCTTTTCATTTTGTCAGCCAGTGCATCTGCCACATGCACTTTTTGCAGTACGAACCCTGAAGGGATACGAACTCTTAACCTCAGAATTAGATATAACTGATCTAACCCCAAAGCCAAGTTGACTGACATTTCTGACATTTCATGATCATGACTGATCATGACTGACATTTCTGCACATTGATTAGGTTGACATACTGTCTAGGTTTGATACAGAAACTAGAAACCTTTAATACTGTGTTAGTCCTTTGAAACAGAAGTTCGACTCCGTAATTCAAGGAAATGTGAAAACCTCGGGCTCAAGTAAAGACAAAAATGAAATAGATAATTTAAAAATTTTAAAAAATCTGCTGCCCAAATCTCCCCATTCACTTTAAAATGTCAGATCGGGCAATAGTTTGTTCCTTCGATTTCTTATCAGAGGTTCTGATGGTTATTTGCCACTATTGCTTTTGCCAGATTTACCGAATACCGGGCTAATCGCAAACGAGACATATATAATGGTCTTCTTAATTAAAAATACAACCAAAATTAATGAAATTCCCACGCCACTAGTGAACCCTCACGCAACATTAGTTACATGAAAAAAACTGCATACCATATAATTTGTGAAACAGTAAAGTATGTATATGATCATTCTGTTAATGATTTTCACTTACAGCTTTCAATCGTCAAATCACAAATCTGTTTGTCCAAAGGATACCTAAAAAACAAATGCATTTTAACTAACCTTTAACACCATTTAGGTCAGTACATTTTAATAAATGGTTCTTTGAACGCTTCAGAATATTTGCTAATCGTTTAGTACCATTGAAAGCTGAAAGCACATCCAAGAATTGTGAATAATCTTGCTTTGAAAACGATTGTCTTGTTTTTAAATATGTTTACAACTGATTGTTGAGTTGTCATTGATGCGATTTCTGTAAGGTTTTCTCAACATGAGATAAAATATATTATAAAAATATTATGATTTTATTCACTTCTTACTGGTCTCTCGAGCGCTTGGTATATATGAATCTGGACTCCATAGAGATCGAAGTATGGCTGGATCAGTTCTGATGAATACTTCCGGGTTATCTTCTTTTTCAAACAACCCTTCGGGTAAATTGAGGTCCTGAGCAACCCATCTTTGCCGCAAATGCAGTTCAATTCTGGATACAATATAATTTACTAAATTTTTTGTAGCTACTTAAAATAAAGGGTGAAAGGGTCTAAAATGCTAATTATTATTGGGAAAATTCATAAAGTTGCATAACACTTGTGGATAACAAGCGTGTGCATAACACAAGCATAACACATAACACACATGCTTCAATTTTATGCAGATTAATTAACATTGAAAAAATGTAGCTCATAGACATACTCTTTTACATGGCATTTAGAATGAATATTTGTAAGTTTTTCATATAGTATGTGCTAGATTTTCATTAATTATCCACGCCATTGGCAATAGTCTGAACATGATTATTATAAGGAAATCCAAATTGTTTGTATGGGTAGTACATGGACAAACATGGATTTCGTGATTGTCTAATGCCATTTATCGGAATCTTAAAGTCCAAACAGTTCGTAGTTAAAATGGCCTCAAAATAGGTCTGAACTTAAGATTAGTAATATAATTAACTATTCCATAGTTCAAATTCTATGCTGACCGAAAGCGATTTTGCATTAGAAAGTACCTTATGAACTGCTTGGTAGTTTGGTACATGCGTAAGTAAGAGGAATAAGCAATTTTAAAATAAAATATCTGATAAAATAGGATCCATCCATACCTAATGCTCATGGTTTGCACATCAACTTTCGCTATATCAACAACTTCGATTGAATGAAAAACTTCTATTATGGTTCCATTTTGTTGGTTTTCGATTGCCCATCTTGAACCTAGAACAATTATACAAACGGATTTTAAAGGCGATTCCATGTCACGCTGCAAAATACTGCCAAACGCACTAAGCGGAATTGCCCAGTATCGTTTTTACTACGTATCTACGTCTATGTATGTGAAAATTTTTTTGCCGAAGATCAATCATGGAACGAAATAAACCATGTCATTATAGCAAAGTTTGCAAAGTTGAGTATTTAATTCAAGTTTTTCAAAACCTTTCAAGTACTTGGTCTCCAACTCTAAATTGGAGTAGTCAGCCAGTTTCTTATTTTCTTGTGGTTTAGTAGATGGGCTGTCCTCTTCAGTACGGATTGGACCTTTATCACAGTGAGCCATGCAAGTTGAAAATCCAAGAAGAACAAAAGCTGTAAAAAACACCAGCTGAATCACTGAATTCCAAAAGTTTAAATTAGCCATGTCGAAGCAACCTCAAATTTTCAGTAGGTTTATGACTTCCGTCATGAGACGTTCGTATGCAATTGACATGACAATGGCACCGTCCTAATATCTGGTTTAAAAGCTTTCATCTGCAATTATTTCTTGGGACGATATTGTCAGTTAAGGTATTATTCACAAATAACGTGATAAAACTTTACTCTCCTTTTTATTAGCTATATTACAGGTACTACTATTAATTTGTCTAATTATAATATATGATTTATCCCAATAATCTGATAGTAACTAACCCAGCTTGAGAATTGCGACTGAAAACCCATTTTTAACTGACTTCTTATTGTTTCAAATCTTTAATGGTGATACTATGGTTGAAAATTAAGGTTTGTAATTTCTATACAACACCCCACTTAATTTGCTAGTGTATTTTGAAAGTTCATGGGGAACAAATAAATTAAATTTGCTCTTATGCTATTATAGTACATAAGTATATTAAAAATTTGTAGCTTTTGCTTCAAAATGGTTATTGTCTGGTTGATTGATGGCTGTTCATGATTCAACACATCATAAGACCGTTAATGTTTACTAAAACTGCATATTGTATCAATATTTTGTAAAAGGGACAAATTGCTATTCGTGAGATTCCTGATTTTGGAAACCTCTTTTGAGAAATCCATTAGGCTTCCTGAGTTTTACCATACGTGAAACCATTCATGCAAATTTTTACTACTTTTTTCTCAAATTAATGTAGTTTCCTTTTTTCAGCTAGGTCCAATAAGTAAGTGCTTCTGTTCTGATCCCTGACCACATAATATCACATATCATTCGATATTAAGTTCTGTCTGGCAGGCATGACATAGTCGATTACTTTATTGCGTTTTCTCGATGCGTCCATGTGTCCCTTTTTCATGATGAAGAGATAAATCTACAAGATATAAAAGAATTAGAGTATTTATAGCATCAAACGCTTTTGGTTTTAGATACTTGAATTTTTGCTGGGACTATTTGTTTTTAATACTGTCTGTTAGTGCACAACCATTGCTGTTGATACTATTTAGTTGACACGCAAGTGTTTTACATTGCATTAGAGTAAAGGCATTTACGGCATATTGGTATAAAAGATACATCAAAATATCAGCGATGTTAT
>JAQGBU010000745.1:0-19939 GCA_034698605.1 Isotoma decorata
TTTGTCATTCCGCTTGCAAACTCTCGTGAGTGGTTTAACTCACCAACGTCAACATTTTTTGCAGCGTCTGCAATGACGTCGTATTCGCACTCTGACTGACTATGATGTACCTTTATAGCTTTAAAGGTGTTCGATCCAAGTGCCCTCCCCACTTGTTCATTTCTTTCCACCTGAGCTGTGTCATCTTGTTTCCTAGCCTCGGTAGCTAAAGAATTTTCGATGTGCCCCTAGGTTTTAAAAGCCTCAGAACTTTAGATTTTAAATCTCTAAACTCCATCGGTTGATTCTCTGTAGAAGCAAATTCCTGGCCATGATCAAAGTCATATTAATAGCAGGTGTTAGTCTTAGGGATTTAATAAGGTGAGACTCAATAAGGATTTAGTAAACAAATTGTCTAAAACGTGTAGTGGTTTAACATTTTATTTATTTATGCTCTCTATTCACAAATTTACAAGTCTCAGTCATACTCATAATCCTATAGACTCTCAATTCTATAGACTCTAAACCTGAATCTAACTGCTTCTGTCCACTTGCTTCGAGTTAGCTTGTCAAAACTCAAGTAAGTCTCTTTTTCTCATTTGAGTCCAGTCTTACATTCTGTCACCCTCATCATCATCATTCTACTTACTTCTTTCCACTTCCTAACACTACATCTTACCATCATCACTTTAATATTAGATACATTTATTTTAGACTCTATGATAGATTCATTACATATTAGTAGACTAAACTATGGTATACTTCCTCACTACGCTCACATTAGTAAAAAGACCACGGTCTCTCCCATCTGCCCATTTGGGTCCTTTGTAGCACTTCGTCAATGCGATTCCAATAGCTATACCTTCATTATTATAATGTATAAAATTGTTTTCTGAATGCTTTAAAATTTCACTGCTGGATCGAGCATTCCGGATTTGAACAGTTGGCGTGTTCTTGAAAGTTGTTGCATCTGTTGCTGTAGTTTTAGTTATGGGCAAGGCAGTACCTTCTGATGCAGGCAAATAAGACATTTCCTTACCCCCACAGTATTTTTGGGGGTAAGAAAACAAGACACCACCAATGCATTGTTCGTTAAAGGTTTATCCATTGACCCTGCTGTATAATATTCTTGTTGTCCCCAAGAAGTCTTTGTTTTCAAAGGCTGGCCTTGGCCTTGGGTACTTGAACTTGAAGATGGATATTATTTTAATGATGATGCTGCTTGTTGTCCGGCACTTACAGCCCAAGATGAAGTATATCCCTGTGCTCCTTTAGCCGTCATAACCTCACTAGGCGTACTTTGTTCTAACCCTGTTTGACCATGTTTTACACAAATTTCGGGAAAATAAGTCCTGAATGGTTTTTCCACTGCGGTTCCTGTTCCTGATGCCATGCCAAACTGTAAATTTGGCTGCAAAGTGGTAGGAAAACTTTCGACATCTATATCCATTGGTATGAGAATATGAGAAGGTGATTTCATTTTCTGAGGGTTGTTATGGTCGGATATAGGATCATTGAAACATTTTTGATAAGTAGATAATTGCTCATATTCCTTTATTTCAGCAGCAATAACAGCAGCCTCTCTTCCTTTTTGTAGATCTTTCTCTATTTCTTGTCGAAACATTTCATCCCTTCGCTTTTTATCTCTTTCTTCAACTTGCTTTTTCTCCTCTTCGGCTTGTTATTCAGCTAGCTTATCCTCTCGGATTTTTTGCTTTTTTTCTCATCTTCCCGTATTAAATCCGAGGCAGACTTTCCGTCTATAGTTCTCTGTCCTACTTGCGACGCTGGAAACTCCATGCCATGTCCGATTTTGACATGCCTTTAAATTTAAGAATTATCAGCTCGAAATGTCTTTTGACAGTACCCACAAGTCACAATTTTCTGAGAAGGTGTTTTTGTAGACATGATTTCAAAATTTTTAAGGAAATGTGTATGGATGCAAGAGTTATGAAAAATGAATTAAAAGCGAAACGCAGTAAATGAGTACAAGAATGCAAAACCAGTAAATAAATGTTACATACAACGTTAAATATCCTGAACATGCATTTGAAACTTAAAATCAAAATTTGTATTGATTAGTTTCTCATACTATCTTTATTAACACTCATAACATCTATATTATTATACAATCATCCATTAATCAATTAATGGGTAGTAAAAAGTTATATGAAAGTGAGAGCTTAAGTCAAGATAACAAAAGAAAAGTATCATATTTCACTGCTCATCCTTAATCACAGCCAATGCAAAAATGAACAGTCGAGTTATCAGTGAGACGGGTTTTTCTTATTCCTCTTGCCTTTAGGTACACAGTCTTTTATCACAATTCTTTCATATAATTGAACCTTTCTGAGTGCAAAGTGCAACCTGCATTTATCTAAAGTTTAAGTTCGACCAAATTACTTTAATGGACAGTGCTTCCCTAAACAAATTTTACCTTAAAATGGGGAACTTCTTGTAAAGGAGGCTAATACAGCCCTTCAAAATGACGATATATTCAAGGCAACTGCAATGTTAAATATTGCAATTTTTAACTACCTAGGAAGTAAGTTAACTCCAGAAGGGACCATAGGAAGCTCCTATGCTCCCTTCTGAAGTGAAACAAATGAACTAGTGAATACTCATAGTGTATGTATACTATGTGCAGTTTCATAAGCCATAAAATATGAGATTTAAATACGTATTTGTCATTTGCGTATTACATATACGAAAATCTTCCTCCGTTACTCACTATTCTTGCATTGCCTTGACAGTTTCAGTAACCGTTAGAGATCAAAGAGTTCCAATCATTTTGAATTATTACTTGCCAAACTTTAATCATTTGATATATTTTTAAATAATTTATCAATTAGTTTTCTTTAGTTGAATTGTTATTGATTTGTGAGATAATGATAATAATTATATTTATGCAGTATATTCACAATATTATATTTACTTTGTGTCCGTTTATAATGCCAAACCATGTTGAATGATCTTATATAATTTTTTGATGAAAAAATTACATTTTTAAAATAAAAAATCCTACTAGCTTTTCACATAATCTTAGGCCATTCCCGTGGCTTAGATTGTACTTTATTGAAATGATGACATGATTACAATTTAAGAGCGTAGGGGATAAAGACGAAATTAGCCGAACTATTCCCCAGTGTTTTCGGATTCGGCCTTAAATATGGCCCCGTCCCCGGGGACATATTTTAATATTTGCAGCATGCCAGCATCCTAAATTGATGTTCATATACAAATAATTGGCTTAAAATCTGTTCCGATGAAGACCACGCCCTCTAGCCTAGCAGTGACCACACCCAATTTAAATGCTTAGTTTTGATATAACCTACGTTAATTATTTCAAATCAAAACCACACCCCTTAGGGGTGACCACAGCCACTTCAGGAGACCACACCCCCTGGGGATATACAAAACTCCTAGAGATGACCAGCCCTACAAATAAATGCGCTTTGAAGTACTCAACAATCTTATAAAAAAAAACATTTAATGTCTGCACCAATGCATCTGTTGTAGTTCTAAGTACTCTCTATCACTGAAAAAAAGAGGGAGCCGGCGAAGTAAGGACCAGTCCCTTAAAATAATTCATAAATTTGGCTAATTTGAACACGGACGGTAGATAAGTAGCGTTTTAAAACAAAAAACTTTCTTCAGCTTGACTGTACAAGACTGTAAGGATCGTACCTTGATGTGATTTCTATTTCGTTTCAGTTTTTTAAATTTAGTATTATTAAAGCTGTGTTAATAAAACCCCAGATTCTAAAACACAAAGGGGACATAATTTCATGCATACTCGTTTCCTTTTAGTAGTTTCATTTGAGGGTTCTTCCCTCATCCTTTTGATATTAGCCTTCATTTGAAACTTAGTTGTGAAAGTTGCGTTACAGTGTTCACACCTGTGCATATTCCTTTTTGGATCATGGATCGTTTGGTGCTTCGTTAGACACTGCTGGGTTTGTAAAATTTTCCCACATGTACCGCAAGCGAAAGAAGGGGGTGGACCGAAGAAGGAGCCACAAGTTTAGGAAACACGTACTGTATGTAAGCATGTTTTGTCTTCTGGCAGTTTCTTAGAAGATGAGTTATGTCGTGGCCGTGACTGAAATGCACAATAGAAAATGGGGGTGAATTTAGAATTCAATAAAATTTCCAATGATAGAGGACTTACACCTTTTCATGAGATTTGCTAATTATCCTCTTCAAAGCTGCTAGAAAGGTCTTTTATTGCACTTGCATGGTACGAAGTAATTAATTGGTTGCATTCAGTCCTCCGACATTGGCATAAAGTTTAAAGCCGAATTGATGCATACTCCTATTAAAAGGGAACAATACTCCATGAAGTAAATGTATACCGAAGAAAGTCAAGTTTACCACCTACCCGAGTTAAAAATTGCATCTACAATGAATCAATAAAACTCTGTTTAGTATACAAAAATTTTTTCTTTGTTCCCATGGTTCCCTAGTTGTCTCTGTTAATCACTGTCTACGCTGTCTTCAGTCTCCTCCCAGGGGAGCTCCCATTCAATCTCCTTCATTGTTGGGAAGTTACCCTCCTCGTGCTGGAGGCTCACCTCCATTATTTGGACCCTCTCCTCATCTTGTGAGAGGTTCATCTGCCGTTGAGGAAGGTTTGCCTGCTCCTCTGATAGGTTCTCTTCAACGCTGTTTTCTTCGCTGTCTTGGCGGAGAGCTTCCTCTTCCTCGTAAGTGTATATCTGAAATTAATTATTAGACAATTAAAATTGATGTTATACATACACAATGTTGTACATAAATGTTATGCATAGAGGATACAAAATGAAATTCTGTGTGAATATACTTAAAAATCAGACTGGAGAATAAGAATCGTACCAATTGGTCTGGGTCAATTGGACAGTTTTCGTCATCCATGTCTTCGGGTTGAGGACTTGGAATACTTAGAAGAGAGGAGGGGAAAAATGGGGAAGGAGTGGATGTGGGAAAAGTGGGAAGAAAAAAGGGGAAAAGGAGGGAAGAAAAAGTAATTAGAAAGACATTTTTCAAATCTACTACATAATAAATAAACGGCTTCATATCCATATTTAATTCGGTACTTCACATCTCTAATTTCACGATTTGTGGCAAATAATACATTTTTATATTTTTATTTAATCTTATATTTTTGCATATTGGAATTTAAAAATTTAGCCGGCCGTTAGCTGAGTTGTAACTATCCCCCCTTTTGGATACGAAGTAAGTGTGCAATTTGTCTTTTCCACTCGTTCGATAAAAATGCCAATTTCCTCTCTTGAAAAGAGGTTCTAGGGCAGAGTTCAGACAACGGTCCGCTTTAACACCAATGGGCGGGCCATTCCAATGCAAAAACTGAAAAAAACTTTAAAATCCCTCGTAAAAACCGTTAATTGCAACTCGAACACCAACATTCTTTTATTCACTTAAATATGTTCAAGTAAATGATTCCATCTAAGGGTGATTTCTGTGTGGAACCTAATACCAATAATTCCTACCATTTCTTTATTCAAAGAGTCGGGGCTCAAAACTCCCCGTCCTTCAGTATGCTTTTTCGCTACAGAGGCCATTCATAAATGTAAATATATTTCAATGTTAACGTTACATATAACTCGGTTGCCATTTTGCATTAATTTTAAAATATTTACTAAAAAACATGAAATCATTAACCTTCTACTTCTGCTTCACTTGATTTGCGGGTCATGCTGGCTGCCAAAAGGTGTGCAACATCTTTGGATTCTGTAAACACTGATATATCTTGTAGGTAGGAGTGATAGTATACGTTTTCTTTTTTTCCACCTTTTCGTGGAACATAGAAATCATGCAGACGAGATGCGAAATATGCTCTGGAAGCTCATCAGACGATACAGCGTTGTTCAAATATCCACTGCGTTTTAAAAGATGCGCATATAAAAATAATCTCTCTGAAAGAGCATCTGGTTGTCTTGATAAAATTTCTTTTGTTGAAAATACTGCTTCCGTAAGTCTAGATGTAGCCGAAAACGTATTTTCTAATCAATTTTCATGTTATCTGCAATTTTGTCTGCAAATTCTGCTGCTCTTTTTTCTACCGTGTTGTCGACTTTTCCGTAATCTTGCCCACCAGGTGCCTGTGATGAAGCTAGGGTTCGGGATTCCCTTTTGTGGTGTTGATCGTAGAATACAGGCTTATCCATGAACGTTTCTTTCGTTATCACCTCCTGCTTAGCTGCGATGTAAGTTGAAATCACGTCCGCTAGCTTTCGCTTTTTCAAAAACTCCTCTGTAGTTTCGTCGTTTCGAAATCGGGTAGCAATATTTCGAAGTGAAACCACCCCATGTTGTACCACCTTTGCAGCTTGACATTTGAAAACCTCAGGATCTTGAAATTTAACCCTTAGCTCCCCCAACTGTTTGTATATATCAATCGATAATTCCAATACAAACTCTGCGCGATTGATAGTGTCTACCAAGTCGTCTCTCTCTTACATTGGCTTGTTGTAGTTAACCGGATAGTCCGCTTTAAAGTTCTCCATAACTTTGTGGCTATGAGAACTAAATCTCGTTTCGGAAAACCGCAAGGGCGCCTTCCATTGTGCACTTGTATCTATGTCCGCTTTCTCGTTAAGAAGTGCCCCATAGGATTTTCTGTAGTTGGAGGTTTTCTGGACGTTTCCAATGGTTGTTCCAAGTTTCCGTTTTAACTTTCCTACTTTTTTGCCAGCTTTAGCCTTGTCCTCAGCCAACTATGTTAATTATGGGAAACAAACATACACAAATTTAATAACCATGTACTAAGTAGATACAACTTGTCTTAATTGCCCCGTTTGCGAAAGGTGTAACGCAATTACAGATGGGCTAGGTTATGATTTATTTACCCCCATGGAATGCAGTACATCGTGCTAGTACGTCGCCCATTCCTTTGCATCTTCTGATAAGTTTGAGCTCCGAAAATCCGCTACTTTTAGAATGAAGTATTGGCCATCAAAACCTCCTAGAACAAGTCTAACAAACAGGGGAAACCAAAAGATGATCCACAGTTTAATAATTTCACCTACATTAGTTTCGTTCTTTACGTCAATACCTTTGATCTAGCTGCTGCTGCGGTATGAACTTATTCAGTTTTTCTCTTAAGCTGTCGCAGATTCCTTGTCAAGTATGGCTTTCCACAGGAGACATGAGAAACAGAGTTGCCATTTTTCCATTAACAGGTGCATTGATCTAAATGATCTGTTACGTCCGTCGGTAAATGTTTAGAAAATGTGTATTTTACACAATCAGATTTCAATTTCAATTAAGATTATTAACAAGGTCCAAAGTTCAAGGTAGTAGAACTACGAATACAATGACATTACATACCTATTAAAAGTTGCCTTGTCAGCAATAACCGACGCCATTGGTGGTAGTCCTGTTTCGGGTAAGGGGGTGCTCGGTAAGGTGGTGTGCCGTCTGAATTGCTGTTTCTTCAAGAGCGGAATGCAGAGAACTTACTCTTGATCGGCAAAATCTTTGCTGTAGTTTATGTCACTGACATCTAATCCATTGGCGGTTAAAGCTGCTACTTCTTCTGTGAACTCATTGCGAATCTGATGCTTAATGATCCCTTTGTACGCAATTCGCGTATATCCCATAGCTGCTTGTTTTTCTTTGGGAGTGACATCCCGGTGTTTGTCTTTCAATTTTTCTTCAAGATTTTTTTTGTGATCGTCACATGATTCGTGCGCAAACACCTTTCTCTTTAGGTTTTTGCACTCTCTGGACTGATTTTTGGATTTTGAGAATTCAACTTACTCGTTGTTATCGAGTCTAAGGACTCCAACCTTCGGTTGATTGGTGTCACGTATATAATAAGTTACTAGCATATAAGGATGTCCCCTACTATGTACTTAAGACCCTGTCTTTAACGTGCTTCCCATCGTCGTTAACAAGGATCTTAAAGACCTACCCTGCCGCGAAAAGGAATATTGGAAGACCTATCAAACCTCCTTAAATTCTGAATTTAATTTCGTTCATCTTATTGATCGTCGCCTACGAAGCATTGAACTCTTTCGGGCCGAACCCCATACCCGAATGTTGAATCTGACCACCACAATCGAAAATAAAAATCTAGACCCCACTTCCTTAACTATTCCCAAATACGAGGAGCTGCTTCTTCAATTCAATTCACAAAAAACTACAATTTCTAGTATGGCGGAGGTCCTGACCCAACAAGGCTTAACGATACAGACTCTGACCCTCGAACTTTCTAATGTCAAAAAGTCCCTATTACCAGAACCCCTACGGCTAACCTACCATCACCAATCTCCTTTAATTTCAAAATCCCGCTATCGCCGTTCTGAGACCCCATCAACTTCTAAACCTCATTCACGTTCCCGCCATCGCGCATCGTAACCGTTCCACATCTCCAACACACAAAAAGGTAAAGAAAACTATCAAAAAATCTCCTCCAAAAGCTATACTTCCCCCTCCCGTGGACGAAATATTGGATATCCACGCTGACTCTGCCCTAATAAAAAGCCCAACCCCATCATCATCATCGGCTTCTTCAACTAGTTCCAACTCATCATCTGAATCCGCCCTCGACTAAGAACATTCCTTCCATGCTCACAACTACAAGGTCTGTTTGTCTATTCAATTTAATTTTACCTACTCATGCCACATGAATTTCCATTTTTTCCCCATCCAATCCTGTCAGCCCACAAATTCCCTTTCACCTTTCCTTCATTCATTTTTACTTTAGTCTAATCCTTCCAATATACCTGCCTAGTCAATTAATTTTCCAAATTAATTGTACGACACTTTTGGTCCGTCCCAATTTATCCTACCTAATTTTTGATCCACTTCATTTTGGTCCTCCTATAAAACTAAGTCCCTAGTTACAACCTTTATAAATGCGTATGCGTCTATACGACTAACAATAAGAACACAACAGGAGCTTTTCATTCTTCAGTAGTCTTGACATTTCGGCTCCCCCGTAGTCGGTTTCCCCTGAAAATCACTTAACACCCTGTAAACTTATAACCAAAGCATCCTTTTTTCTATTTTTCACTCAAAAAGTCTGATAGTCTTGTTTTATAATAAACTTTCACCCGCAATTAACATATATAGTACCTAATTTGGTTTTCTTCTGTCCGGTGTGATTCCCGTCAATATGCCTCCGGTGAGTCCCCTACCTACAATGGTAATCCCCTGTCAACTCACCAATACAACATTCCTTACTATTTTGTATTTCTAACCCCTTTATTTATACTCCCAAATTCGAAATTTTTTTTAAATTTTCAACTTACCCTTTTTGGTTACTTCGTCCTTGCTACGCCTCTTCGGTCCCCAGCGTTCCCTCGTCCCCACTTCTCGGGTTGGTAGTTGATCCTTCCATCACATCGCTCCATGCTCTCTGCGCCCGTTTACTACGACACCACCAACAAACCCAGTCAAAAATCACTTCCAACTGTTCACTTAACCTTGCAACTTACATTAGACCCCCCCCTTTTTTCTTAATTTTTCTTTCCTCCATTATTTCTTAACCGACCCCCTCCACACTCACTTCCTAAATTATCCCCAATTGGCAGGCCCGTTGTTTCAAACCTCAACTAAATGATTACAATAATCAAAATTACAGACCCGTCCTTTTTACTTACCTGTTTTCCGTTGCCTTTACTCCAAACCAAAACAATTCCTCATGTACAAGTCTTTCCCGGCGTGACTTTTCAACTTTTTCCCCGACTCATCTCGTCTCTCATCATCTTCAATATCTTCCGTTCATGGCCTCAACGGTTTTTTTCCTTGGATTCATCTTCTTAGCCTTGTTCCATTTTAATTTAATTTTCAGATGTTTTTGTTATATAACATATCAATTTTAGGTCCACTTAATTTAAGAGGGTGCAACCTCACCATATTTTTATTCTATTTTTATTCATACATTGTTTTAATTTTTAAGTATTTCTTTTTCCATTTCCTATTTTTCCATTTGTTTTGTTTTTTTTACATTTGTTTTAGTAATTACAGGAGTAATTACCTGCTCCCCGTGGGGCGTGTCATGTATAAGTACTAACACTAGCATGTAAGTATAGAATTATTAAGCTTTAAATGTGTTAACAAAATAAGTTAATAAAACAGTTGATGATTGTGTCTCTTTCCTTAAACATCTCTCTCTTCTCTCCTTTATTATCATCTTAATCATTAGCATAGTCATCATAACTCATTATTATCATTTAGTACACTTAAGCATCATCATACGCTTAATCATCATCACATCGTCTTTGTCTCAAGGCTGGAAATAGTGAGAGTACACCTCGACATGAACAAAATTGTCAAATTGCCGGCATCAAGAAAATTTCATTTCCACTGAAAGATTATACAGAATTTAAAAATTTCAAAGCTTTTCAGGACGTTGCCTTTAAATTGTTTTATTCGTTCCAGCTCAAAAAATCTGGCTCAAATGTGGGAATAACTCGGCAAGGGGAAACTCTTGAGCTGCAAGCATATAGTTTAATACTAGTTGGACCAAATGGAGAAATAATACTAGAAGATTATGACAGCAGTTCGGAAGCCATGGGCAGATTTCTAGCAATGCTTAGCACTTTAATTACGAAAACAGTTCATGACGTTTCAAGCACAAATACAAAAATGTATTTAACAGATAAACACAAAAAAATGCGAGACGAGGCTAAAATATGGCAACATTGTAAGAAAGCTTTTAACAAAATTATCAGACGCAAGGTTTTTCATCATTTTCATATGTTGAGCAACTTAGACCCTCTTTGTCCAGAGATACAAGTTTTGTGCCAGCAATGCAATATCAAAATCCAACAAGCAGCTTTAGTAATGTGTAGTTTTGACGAAAAGAATGTCAATTACCCCCTTTTCATATCCTCTTTGGAGAAAAAACAGCTCGACAACGTAAGGATAACACAAGATCAACACGGGACAATCAAATCCCTTGCCCTTAACGGATCAAGGTTTGTAAATTTTGCACAATTTTTGCACTATTCATTCCATGATTTAAATGGTTGGACGAAGAACAACAAGTTTTTAAAACAAATGTACCAAGACAACAAAATATTGCAAACCAATCTTAAATTTCCCTTGACGGACAACTCTCAAGCTGGAGATCTCTCAAACATACATCTTTCAGACTTTTTATCTGGGTTTGGAGAAAATGAAACTACCAACTATAGTGGAACTACAACTGCATACGAAAAATTTCATTGTAAAAACATGCAAGATTATTTAAAACTGTTTTTAAAAAGTCAAACTTTAAAACTTGCGGATATAGTAACTGAATTTACAAAATTCAGTATGGATAAGTTTTTAATGACTCCGACAGCTTTTAATTCATTATCTTCTTTGGCATACAATCTAGCAATTTACAATGCATTGGAACAGTTTCAGCTACCAAAGGAAGAAGAGATGATGACAATGATTTTAAAATCTGTGAGAGGTGGAATCAATACCACAAATATTAGATGTTCTCTGGCAAACAACGAATATGTGGGTCAGTATAATAACAATGCAGACCAAAGGTGCTTTATAGTGATGGCCGATATAAATTCTTGCTACGCACATGAACTTTTGCAATATCTACCAGTTGGAGATTATACGTGGTTATCAGATCAAGAGTTAAAGGATTTTGACTTTATGAACCATAACAAAGTTCCAGAAGAGGATTTGCTATTTGAAGTAGACATTGAAATACCTATAAGTCTCCAAAAATTAACAAACTGTCTACTCTTTTGCCCAACCAAATGGACAAATGTCGACAGCAAATTTAAAAATCATCAAAACGTAAATCTGGATCATCTATCTGTGGATTTTTATGTGAAAGAATTATGTGATATTTTATTCGATGCTAAGATATTATTTGGGCAATGGAGTAAATTTGACAGAGATTCATAGAGGATTTAAAATACGACAAGCACCGGTTCTTCAAAAATTTGTTGAAAAATGCCTTAATGAAAGAAAAGCATGCCGACTGAATGGGGATAAATTGGCGAAACTCGTATAAAGCTCATCCTTAATATGATAACTGGGACTTTTTTAAGTTCTACAAAAAATCTCAACGAAACTCAGGTAGTCTCAAGTAGAAGGAGGTGTTTAGAACTATTAGCCTCACATCGATTTGAAGATTTTCATATAATAAAGGAATGTCTTACTTTATTTCAATTAAAACTAATGACTGTTAAATATTCTCGTCCAATGCTAGTGGGCGCAAAAGGGTTGTCTAATAGTCAACTTCAGTTATACAAAGGATGGTACATGTTCAGATCTGCCTTTCCAGATTCGAGGATATGTGCAGTTAACACAGACAGCATTTCTTTTATTTGCCCTGATCCTGAGGACAAATTTGTTGAAAGAATGCTTAGTTTGTCTGAGCACATGGATTTTAGTAACCTTACTGGTGAAAGTAAACTAGACAAGTTATTGTATTCAACAAAAAATTGTAGCACATCTGAAAAATGGAAGTTGATTAATTCTTCTGTTTTAGAAATGTTTTATCTTTCGACAAAAACATACTCTTTCATTGCTCTCTGTCCCATGTGTGGTAAATATAATACCCAAGATTGTGAAACTTGTAAAATTGAAAACTATAAAAACCACAAAGCAGCTACAATTCCACATACAGTGTCGTCAACATTTACACATGAGACATCTAGAATTGCCCTAGTAAATGAAATAAATATCCCTGCTACTTCAGAAGCCATACAAATTATTAATTTTCAACCTAGGTTAATTACTAAGCAAATACCTGGTGTTAGAACATATGTATCGAATAGACATTTTGTTGTTGATGGAACCAGTCTTGCACCTGGTCATCATCTTATAGAATCAGAAGAGTATATAACTGGCGAATAACAACAAAAACATTATTATCTTTTAAGTTACACATGCAGGAGGTAAAGTTTGGACAGGCTGTAGACTGGAAGCTGAAATTTCCATTTCGAATGTGTAAAGTGGGTTCGAGTTTGGTTGGAAAGACACAGCTTCTATAAGATATATGTTCTAAGCGTGTACATATTGTGGATCAAGAAATTCCGCAAGTTATTTATCTGTATAATGAACATTCAGTAGACTATGATAATTTTGCAAAGGACAATCCTTGCGTAATTTTTATAAATGATGTAGATGAAGTTTCAAACTATATAAACCCTGAAATTAATCAAATATTGGTAATTGACAATTTTATCACAGAGCTCGAAAGAGGTGACGATTTTGCTGAGTTTGTAAAGGATTTTTTCACTAAAAAATCACATCATACAAAAATAAGCCGTGTTATTTACTGTACAAAATTTATTTGCCAATAACTTGAGGTGTATAAGGCTAAATTCGACGCATTTGGCATTATTTGTTAATCTACAGGATCAGAGCTCAATTACTAAATTAGCGTCTCAAATATTTCCTAAAAAGACAAGTATGTTTATGAATAGTTATGGTGATTTAGTTAGTATTCCGTTTGGATATCTATTTGTAAATTTTTGTAACTTTTCAAATTGTGTAAAGTTAAGTAACTGTATATACCCAAGTCTAAATACTACAATGTATTGCAATGTCAAGGAGAATTAATGTACATAGCGAGTTTGTAAATTCTTTAAAGGATTTTTATTCTAAAAAACAGAGGAATAGGCTACTATCAAATGCAACGTTTGACCAATTGTTGGCTATTTTTGAAATTGTAAATTTTTTTAGTGAAGAAGCGTATATAAAAAATAAATCACAAAAAGATTTTATTGCTCTAGCATTAAGTCAAGTCAAAGCTTCTAAATTTAAAAAACTTTAAAAATACGAAAAAAAATTTAATATAGCAGCGTCCGAGGCAATAAGAAGAGCAGAATTAAATCAACCCAAATGAATATGGCAAAAGTGTGGAGAATAATTCCTGACGTTTTATACCAGCAAATGATTCAATAGAAGAAGATAACAGCTGAAACATTCAACCTCGAGACAGTGGAAAAACTAAAAGAAAAACGTGATGCAATCAAAACTGTTTTAGTTTTGACACCAGATGCCTTTAAAACTGAATGCGAAAAGCTTTATAACAAAATCTACGATAATCTCAATCTTACTTGGAATGAAAAGCTCGAAGTTGTTTATAAAAACAATACTTTAAAAAACAGCAAAATTAATGACCTGTGTGGTTTGATTTATGCTAGACCCAAAGAACCTGTTTTACATGCAAGCAAGTTTTATCTTATTTTATCAGATGAAAAAATCCGGGGCACTAAGCGCAGCAAGCTGAACTACATAGGATCACCTTACGACTGGACAGATGCAGAAGCTTGCAACCTGTTTGTGAACGACTTGGATGAAAAATGAAACGAGTAAAGTTTTCCTTGCCAGCAACAACCTTTGTATTTCTAGATGACGAAAAATCTATATATGCAGACAGTGTGGTTTCTGGACAAAAATTGCATTTGAACGAGAACTTTTTTCAATGCGTGTAAATAATGTAAATTCATTAATTGGATGGGTATTTGATAGCCAGCATCGTGAATATATATATAATTGTAGATTTTTAAGTAAAAACTCAAAAAAAGCTTCTTTTTCATAGGTATAATGTAATGTAAAACTAAACTAAAAAAACCAATACAAAGTATAAAAACACACATTTACTGGTTAGTATATATTTATTCATCGTAAACAATGGAAGAAAAACTGAGTAATAGCTACACAGACTAAACATCGAAAGGAGCATTTTTAGGGATTAATGCATTTTCCAAAAGCCATAAGGTAAAAGACTCATCTTTAGTAGAAACTTTGCTTAGGTCAGTAGATGCATACACAAAACTTAAGCCTGCTCGAAAAATCTTCAAACGACAGAAAACACTTGTTTGATATCCACTCGAGCTATTGGCAGCAGATTTGGGTGATTATCAAAAGTACAAACACTCAAATAGAGGGTTTGCTTGGATTGCGGTTTTTTACGATGCATTCACAAAAATGATTTATGTAAAAAAATTAAAAACAAAAGGGGCAAAACACGTTTATGAAACTTTAAAAGAATTATTTTACGAGACATCTCCTCGCACTTTATTTGTTGATAACGGCAAGGAATGGTACAACTTTTAAGTTAAAAATCTGTTGATTTCAAAGAACATTAAGTTATTGAGTACATTTAGTCCAACTAAATCATATTATGCGGAAAACCTTTTACGAAGATTTAAACGAATTATTGCCTAAATGTTTTACGTTACCAAACGAAAGAGTTGGATTAATTACATTGATGAAATTGTGAGGAATTTAAAAAATACATATTCGTCAGCAATTCTAATGACCCCAATCGAAGCAACCAAGAAAGAGAATCTAGGATTAGTCTTTTACAATTTGTATTCGAAATTGCTTAAACAAAAATACGAGCCTCCGTTGCTGAAGAATAATGATAAAGTTAGAATGTCTAGTTTGCGATTCCAAAATATTTTTCGAAAGGCATATGAGCAGAGTTACAGCGACGAAGTTTTTAAAGTTATAAAGGTCCATCGCAAATTGGGGATTTTTACATTCTCAATCTGTGACTCACAAGGAAACGTTCTAGACGGTCAGTATTATTCTACTGAACTTTTAAAAATTTCGAAATGATCAACATGGATTTCAATGACGATACAGAAGGATATTATCTTGCAAGCGATGCGAGTACAGAATTTTATCCTGGAAACAGACCATCACGATTAAAAAACCAATTAGCTAATCCAAAAAATTTTGATACCGACGAAGAATATGAAGCGGGAATTGTTGAGATAAGATTTCAAGATAAAGGAGAAAAAGATACAGTTAAAACGTTTTTCGGACATGCATCTGGTGACAATATTGTGAAAACTATTGCAGAATCTCATATACATGTCACACAAAGAAAAAATATTGCCAGCTCACTAGAAGAGTATATCAAAAAGCTGCTTGCTTTAACAGACAAACTTCAACCACATGTAAAAAAACGCTTAAGAAAAAAAATTACATCCGAAGGGGTGATAGTGTTTGAACTAGATTTTCAAGATGATGAAGATGGAAAATTGACTCTTTCCAAAGAAATAGCGTCTGTTCTCGGGTTTTCTCAAACGGAATTTATAAAAGGACAATACTCTATTTTTAAACAAGCCGAAAATGAATTTGACCAGTTAAGCGGCAGTTTGATTATGGGTATAGATTACTCAAAACTAGTGTACGGAGAAGTATATGTGGATGAACCAGAAACATATACAATAGAGGCACTGTTTAAAAACATAAAGGATGCTATAGCCCCGAAATCAATTTTTACAATTGAGTATACATTATCTGAAAATGAATTAAACTTTTTTTTGACAGGTCGGGGTATCGCAATTCGGCTCCCCCTACAAATTAATAAATTATTGGGAATGAAATCAGATTCACTGCTAACCGATGACGTTAAAATTAAAATTCCACCGGCTCAGGTCGGTAGAAATCAGTTTCTTTTCTTGTGTAATATTATTAAGCCTTGTAATTACAATGGAGTTTAAGCAAAGATTTTGAGGGTTGAGGAACGACCGACTATAAAAGAGTCAGTTGTAAAACGATTTAAGCCAGTACTTTACACACCGTTGGCGCGAACACACGTCGATCATATTGAAATACAGATTTGTAATCAAGATTTAAAACAAATACAACTTTTAGATTACCCAACATCGATTCTTTTACACATTCAAAACCGGAAAAACTAAAGAGACGAGTCCGGTGCAACGAGAAAAGGCAGTGCTTTCTTTCAAAGATGTCGGGGGCAGGCGGATATGTACCAGATTCAAATGATTATCTGATCCCTTTGAAACACGTCCAACGCAAACTTAATAAGCAAAGAAGGAAAAAAAGGAATCAAACCGGGGGGAAACGGATCCGTAAAAAGACAATAAGAAAGCGGGTGAAAAAATCCAAGAGTAAGACCAAGAAAAGAAAACGTAGAACAAAAAAAAAGTAAATATAAAACCCAGCTCGTATAGATCACATGTCACATCACATCAGTAATCCAAACCATCAACATGGAGCCAGGTAACTCTATATCTCCTCTTATCGACGGTAGTCAAGCTACCTACAGGAAAAGTCTTGACTTGTTCAGTAGTCAATCCACAGACGTAAGTTGTATTTCATCGATATTTCAAGAATTTTATCCGTATGGAAATTATAAGGACAGCGGAAACCCAATCGAAATTATCGTTAATCAATCGAAGTCGATGTATACATCCCTTTCAGAAAGTAAGTTGCTTTTAACACACAAACTAGTGAATCCCGATGGAACTGTTATCACGGAAAATCTATCAGATAGCGCATCTTTTAATTTTTTCCATGTGTTATTCTCTGACGTTGAAGTCATTTTAAACGGGACTAAAGTTCACCAATGCACAAATGATAATCCTTACAGAGGTTTCATTTACAATCTTCTTAATTACTCTGCTGAAGCTAAGAAATCCACATTGACCTTTCAAATGTGGTTTCCGAATGAAGAGGGCAGTTATACTGTTACTGAAAATTCGGGATATGACGCCAGAATCGAGTACATTAAAAATCCCAATACTTTCCAACTATTCGGCCCATTGGTGGATGCTGTATCAACACAACCAAAATTATTGCCTCCAAATACAGAAATAAAAATCAGATTGAAACAAAGACCATCTGCATTTCATTTGGAAGGCTCCTCTTCTCAATCATCTCCGTTTCCTTATAAAATTGTATTGGAAGACGTAAGGTACATTATAAAACGTTCAGTAATACACCCACAAATCATGTCCGAATACCAACAAGCTTTATCCAGAGGTCAAAAACTTGTGTATCCATTGGAATTAATTAACATTCTTAGTTTTCCAATTCAGAAAGGTTCAACCGGAACAGTAACTAACACAATCCACTCTGGATTACTTCCAAAATCAATCGCTATTGGGATAACGGGACTGGAAGCTTACCAAAGTAAACTGAACAAAAGCGCGTTTTATTTTAAATCTTTTGGTTTGAATCGTGTTCAGTTTTAATTGACGGGGATTTTCCAATTATAAAAACCCTTAAAACAGATGAAAGTGAAACAATGTGTCTTCAAGCTTATGACAGTTTGATTGAAGCACTAAACAACAAAAGTTTTTGTTTAGGGATAAACAGAAAATAATTTTATTCTAACGGAATGTGTATACTGTGGTTTGATTTAGTTTGTTCCAAAGGGACATCAACGTTTTCTTTGCCGAGACAAGGAAATTTAAAATTGGAATTAAACTTTAATGCAGCTTTAAATGAGGCAGTGAACGTAATAACGTGGGCAGTATTTGACTCACAGTTCCAGCTTGACGAGCATTTAAACGTGATTTCAGATTTGAGCATTTATTTTTGGATTCTATAACGCTAACACGAAGACTTTCTCAATTTCTCTGCAATAAATATAACGTTAATGTTGTAGCAAGAGACCAAATGTCAAGCATTAACGGTATGATGTACATATGATTTTACCCTATGCATGTCAATGTTAATTTTAAATGATGATAACTCTAGAACTATCAAAGTGAACTTAAATCTGATTTTTAAATAAAATAACTTATACATGTAGAATTTTGATTAAAGTTTGTTTTTATAAAAAAAATTGAAAATTGCATGAAATTTTAATTTTTGAAATTTTGAAAAATTAATATCTTGGAATATTGTATTTCGATATTCCCCAATCAAACTTTAATTTTATAGCCCTATTAAAACTATAATTTCTAAAAAAAAATTTGGCAAATTTTTCGAAATTTCAAAAAAGTTATCGAATTTTGAAAAAAATTGATCAAGCGAGGCTGAATGCGGACTCCAAAACGGCGCCAAACTCAAAAAACAAAAATGACCAATATCGCAGATCTTAATATACAGTATTATGGCTTGCTGAAGTTACCCGACAGACTTACCCGACACCCGACAGGACCCGACAAAAAATCGGCTGAAGTTGCCCGACACCGCCGCCCGACATTATTTCTTGCTGTTTTGTCACCTGTGCGTGAGGAGTTTAAGTAATTAAATAACGATGGAATCACTTTTCTGTATGTCTGTCCGCAGCATTAGCGCGTAAATTGTTCAATTAAAACTAGAGTATAGTACTACTGCATGATGCCAATTTCATTATTCATTATTAAAGCCATTGTTGTGCCATTTAAACTACACATGTGACATGCCTTTGCTAATTAATAAGTTTCGTACTATACAGGGTATTTTACCGCTTTAGAGGTTTTCAGAGGTTGTCAGTGGGTTTAAATTTTTAAAGCATTCGGGTCGGGGCAAAAAATGTGGGTCTTGCGCGGTCTGACGATTCTCTACTCTTAGGAATCCGGGGTCGTGGGGGTTTAAATTCGTTTAATGGAGTTCAAAAGAAAAAATCGGGCGGCGGTGTCGGGCAACTTCAGGCTAAAAATTGTCGGGTAACTTCAGGCTAAAAATTGTCGGGTAACTTCAGCCGATTTTTTGTCGGGTCCTGTCGGGTGTCGGGTAACTTCAGCAAGCCCAGTATTATATCATGTCATTATTAGTTCAATCAATTTCATTTTCATTTCATTTCAATTTTAATTTGCTCAACAATTATTTCATGATTATTAATATTATTTTATTATTATATGGAATTCGTCATGATTTTCCTCTACAATATCCTCAAATTCCACGAATAGTTGTGTTCTTGTGTTGTGCGCAATTCGGAGTGAAATTTGTTGTCACAATTTCATCAAAAGTGAAGAGTTTGACATAAAAAATCTGATGGGAAATTCCTTGCGTTTTTCCCATTCTTTGTTGTAAAATTCTTAGTCTTAGTTTTTCTGAGAGTTCATTTTTCATTGTACTTTTTTCGACGGTAGATTTCAATCAAAGATTTGTTGAAAACGACATCACATTTCCAAATTTCACTCTAAAATGAAACTGCGCCGTCTTCGAGTCATCACTAAATGTTGAATGTGCAATGTGGAACGTCTATGCCCGATTAAATCGCATGGTAAAGTCAACCGGGCAAACCATAAAAAGTGAAGATAGTGTTCAAGCAATGATGAATGAAGTCGGA
>JAQGBU010000746.1:0-19932 GCA_034698605.1 Isotoma decorata
CCGGAGGTGCTGGGAAATCCGATCGGATTGAAAAGTTTTATCCGAACGGAGCGGATCGGATCGGATTGCGACCCCTAATTGTAACTAAACAATCAAGAATGTGACAAAACCTTTACTATAATAGCCACCCATATGTACCTAATCTAAAAATAATTTTATCAGTGCTTTAAAGCTAAATACGAAGGCCTTTGATAAGCATATTTCAAATGTGAACACGATGTCTAAAAATACAGCGAAGTACGAAATATCTAGCAGTATTAATCCAAAGACGACAACAGTTTTTGGTTTAGAAATAAATACATTTGCCATCCCTATATTATATTATAAACCGAGATGTCAAATATTAGTCGATTTTAAAAAATAATGGTGGTTTGGGCATAAGACTATATTTTAGAAAAAGTAGTTGAAAGAAATATATGCTTTAAAAATATTTAAATGAAACAAATGCTGGTCATTCGATATTGATATTGATGAATTGTAGTTAAAGAAAATAAAATATCATTCATTAAAAAAGAACCAACCAATTCCTTGTGTGTTTACAATGTTCATTTGACATGTTATGCATTAAATTAACAATGCTCTTCCGTAAAGCTCATTTTATAATTACAGCATATTATTTGGAATATTATAGTGGCATCGTCCAAATGTAATGTATTGTTTGACGAAAGAAATAGTATTCGTATTGGCATAATGCTCGCCTGAGGGTTGTCTAGAAGTCCCGTGATATATTAATGCAGACATTTTTCTTGTTTTTGTTATGGATGTTACTATCTTATAGAATTGACCTTTTTCAGCAAGGTTATTTAGGGGTATCGACTTGAAGCCTCATCCTTCACTGCTACCACCACCAATTGGCTAAATTTTTTCATTTGTAAGATTTGCAATTAATTTCATAAGTTGGTTTGAAATTAATACATCGTAATTTGAATGCAATATTTCGCGAATTGATGGTGAGGTGACAAGCATGGATAACTCGGATTACATTACCATGTATAAAATCATTAAAGTCAAAAAATAATTTGAAGTTATAAAATTGTTTTTAATTTGAGTAATGCTGTTCCACTTGTTTATGAATGCATAATAGGCTGCAAGAGATAAAGGAAGACTAATTTATTGTTTTAACTGAGTAATAATAATATTATTATGTCATGTTCTACGATATCATGTATTCCGATGACTGAATTATGATGAAAATGTTTCTCAAATAATAATAATATGTATATTGTGTCTGAAGCATGTCTACTATCATGTAGATGTCTGACATATTTATTTGATGCAATAATATTAATTGATAACTCTTTTTTTACTGTCTACTGTTTTATCGAGTTTTTTTCATTCATTCATGACAGCTCGTTGCGACATGAGTTAATAAAATTATTTATGAAAATCATTATAATATATTTAGATTTACAAGTCTCAATAGGGAAGATGAATTAAATTCCAGGAGTAAGGTCATGGTATGGATGACAATATATTGTTTACTATTTCATTTCCTGCCCCCGGAATAGTGTTTATTGTATTCATAATCTTGATTTAAAATCGTTTCTTGTTATATCTGAACACTTTCCTCACATCAATTTCTTTAAAATGTTCACCTGCTTAGCCCCAAGTACTAATATGTACGGTAGACTCCATTATCATAATTATAAACTACAACAAATTTTACTTCCATTCCCATCACATCACCAATCATTGTAAAAGAAAATAAAAGGCATCTCACTGAAATTTAGAATGTAAGAATTTTGAAGGTTTGAATTAATAAAATTCTTTTGTTCCAATTTAATAAGTAATTTAGGAAATTATAAACTTTTTGCATTTAAAGATGACATTAAAATGAAAACTGAAAAAACGTGCTTGAACACATTATAAAATTAACTTTTTATTTATTTTCTCTTATAATATAATAAGAGTTTTTATCTACAATCAGTAACACTGTCCCTTCGGATGACTATGACAAAGAAAAGTGAAGAACATTTTTGTTAAAATATTTTACATAAAAATGGGGAGAAAGTCATAAAAAATGTATGACTTTCTCCCCATGATATTCACAAGCATTAAATTCTTTCTCCAACTTGCATAACAAACCTAGTAAATTCCTTGTCCCGTAGTAGGCAACCCCAACCCTCTGCATCCCAAGACACAATTCCCTTTTACTTTTATTAAAACCAATGAAATCACCAAAAACATAAATTTAATTGCCTTGTTAAAGCAATTAGAAGATTAACATAACGAGATGAGAGATGTAGTAAGTGTGTAGTTAGTTTTTCACATTATAATATGTACGTCATATCATATCATCATTTTTGATACATCGAATACTTCTTTAAGTATTAAATGCTAGCACACACACACACTTACACAGACCTAAGTCACTCCTTCGTGGTCCTCTCCTCCTCATCAACATAACATCATCTTATTTGAAAAATATTTTTTAAACATTTTTATATCATATACTTTGCATATCTAAAAAATGAATAAGATTAGATGAGTACCATATCACCAACTATACTACCACTTCCACTAAAGCAAGCTACAATAACAGAATAACGATTCTCATCCTCATAGGAAAAAGCAATAGGAATGGTAATAATAATATAATCATAGTTAATAGTTTAATGCTATAATAAAAGCTAAATATTATATTTATTCAGTCCTTGGCTCAATGTCATTTCCGTAACTTCTACACACACTACTTACTACTACCATCACTATTAACTAAATAAACTACTATATAAGCTTATTTAGATTGGGATAGGGAAACACACATTTTATATGCATTATAATGAAACAGAATAAGATGACACAAATTTTGGGTTTGCACCAAGGGTTTGTTCATTAATCATGTGGAGGATTTAAAAATTAATTTAGTTTCGAGTTTAGAATTGTTGGGGTTAGCTTGATTTATTCACCTTGAACTTTTGGAGTTGGTACAGTGTAAAAATGATTGAAGAATGAGTACTAAGGGTATATTTGCTGAAGGGCTCAGAGGCACTCTAAGGTCATTTGATTTCAGGGAAGGCAGCAGGGAAATATTAAATACCAAATGTACACGAATCTCATAATGTTTGTTTCCAAAAAGAATACAACACGGGATTGATGGACGATTCTAAAAAAATATATAAATTGAACATTCATAGTGAAACAAGATGTAGTTTGTATTACAATTACAGTATCATCGTAAATGATCACTGTATCTTCCTTACTAGAAGGAATCATCTCTGTTTCTCTCTTAAAGCTAAAACTTTAAGGGTGGTTCTTACAAGGGGAAAATTCTTTAGTAAGTTGTAAAAGAGATGTGAGTGGATCTCTTTATATGAAACACTAAAAGGATGTTCTGTTTAAGATTTCAGTGGCCGTAACTGGTTGGTTGACATGGATGGGCTTGGTAATGGTTTTTTGATCAACATTTGGTTTTTTAAATGTTTTGCATGAGTGAAAGTTTTGATTTATTTGGAATTATTAATTATGATTTACGATCGAACCTTTTTACAATGTCGAGTAATTATTTTTAACACTGCTCTAAATTAATGATCAGGAGTTTTATAAAGTTTTTACGGTTAAAGGAAATTTAAACGTGTTCTTGTTAAGGAATAGGGCATGAGACAATGTAAAACTCTGTATTAGTAACCTGTATTAATGCGACTGAATTCTTCAAATGCCAAAGTTTACCAATGCAAATCTTTATGTGGCAGCCGGATAAAATTTCATTAACCGTGATAACTGATAAGTAATTACAGCCAAAATTTTGAATCCATAAAAAACTATATATATATATATATATATAAAAAAAAGAAGCTGACTACATAATTTGAGAGGGATTGATTTTAGTTTCTTGCTACCTTTACATGACTACCATTCATCATAGTATTTGGTAAGCAAATAATATAAAATAACTATGTCCAATATTGATTTTAGGAGACAATTTGAAGCTAAAATTAATAAAATGAAGTTACTGGACAGTATATCTATTAATGCCAGTCTTAAAATAAAATTTGATCAAAGTTAACTCACATAAAACTACATTCCACTTTGAAACAAATCATATTCCTAAACCGACGATGATAAAACCCTTTTGCCTTTTTGGTCATTTGTCGCCTCACCCTCACCTGCAAATAAAACAAATGTGTCAAGTTGTCACCAATCTTCAACAAGCTGCTTACACAAATCCCAACCCATTTAACCCATATTTCATAAACTTCAATTCTTGAAAACAACAAAAGCAATACCGCAAATAAAATTCATATGCCATTTTTGACACATTGTGTTTTCTTATTGAACAAACTATCCAGTCTGGTTTCGACCAAAGACTCTAGTCAACTTTCTGCTTATGCCTCTGATTTTCCAAGACTTCGTACAACTTCAAGGGGGCTAACTTTTTGAAAGATTCGTAGACCATGGCTCTATTCCCTAGACATAGTCTGTCCATACCCATACACATATAAATACATCCCTTACACAACCAAAGATGTTTCAGAGATCTATACACCTCTATCTAGAGAAATCTTTACAATACAAATATCTCCTTCAAAAAGTCTTTCTTAAGACATACATATAAAAGTGGTCCAACCACCTCCGAACCAGACTGGACTATCTATCCTATCCCATACTACCATTGACTATAAGCAACTAAATGAAATATCTTTTCTTAGTCCAAATCTTACTTTAACTTTACCTAAGAAAAGATTCAATATTATTAACAAACTTTATAAGATGTAAGATGGTGGAGAGGGTTCTTTCTGGCCAAAAGCATCGACACCATCAACAACATTCACTCAAGCATATAACAGAGACCTTTTTGAATCGAAAATTTATAAAATTTACTTTATATACTACTACTTACTACTTGCAAGAGTAGGATATATAGGACCCAACCGTGTTTAAGAGACTTTAAAAGCTGCTAAAACCTTATCCATCGATTTTTTACCCTTACCAACCCTATATACCCACTCTGTAGATTTTAGTTGCATACTCTTCAAAGTTTTATTTTATTAACACTTGAAACTACAAAAGTAAACTGAGCTCCAATATTTTCCTATTGTACTACACCAGTAGTAGTGTGGGTATTCAATTGTATTGTAATATTGTACCGTCGAGGTGTACACTATTTGATTATCACACGCTGCTGGAGAAAATCCATTTGATTTGAGGAGAAAATAATATAAAAAAAGAAAATAAATATTGCAGTGATATTTCATATAATACATAATAGTAGTGATAATAATAGTAGTAATGATATTGCATTCAATTGCTTTCCCCCGTAATAACATTAACAGTAACAGTGCATAATAATAATAATAATTAGATTTTATGGGGTTGGAGGAAAAAAACAATATTTATTTGATTGACAATGAGATAGTTAAAATTAAAAGAAAAGTACTTTATAAATTATAACAGACATATTTATAATTAATTCGAAGATAGAGGATAAGGACAGTTGATAAGGAGTTAATTTATATTTAAGTAAAAAACAGTAAAAGAAGGAGACAAGAAGTGCATTATATGTTTAAATGCATTTAGTGAGTTAGTAATTTATTGTCTAATGGAATTAAATGAGTTTAACCCAGACAGAAAAAAATCAATTAAGATTTTAAGTGGTTTCAATTGAAAATGTAGTCTGTGTGGAGTGCAACTACTTTTAAAGACGGTTTAATAAACAAGAAGTGGTTTAAAAGAAATTTAATCAAGGGAAATTTTATTAAATTTGAGAACCATTTTGGATGGTTTTAAATTAAAGAGATAATACTGTTTTAGCCTTGGGGATAACGGACTTAAACTCAATTCAAGATTTCAAAATGAGGACTAAAGTGGTTAAAATTTTTAACTGTGAATTAACTTGAGAAACTAGGATTAAATTTGTTTTAAATTTGTGAATATACTGTGACTGTGACTGAAAGTTTTAGGGGTTGAGTGGTTATTTTTAACTCATTTTTGTGTAAAAGTAACTTTTAAGCCGGATTTATTTCATATTATTCAGGAAGACCATAAACCTTTTTCAAATTGGAAGGAAACAGTTAAGGTAATTGAAAAGTTGTTTTAAAAAAATTTATTTATAAACTTTATCCATTATTCAGAAGACATTAATTAAAAACATGTGTAATAATAAGCAGCTGAGTACGTTTAAATAATTGAGTAAATGGTTGATAATAATGGTACTGGGATTTTTATTTTAAATGTGAAAAATTATTGGCTTTTTGCCATCTATTTTTCAATCAAGTTTAAACGCAAACTGTCTATTTAACAAAAAAGTACTTACATGTTCCGTTATAAACTACCCAAGTTTTGTACACAAGGTTGGGAACTGGGAAGGATTGAATTTAATTAGATTTTTAGGTTTTATATTCAATGCTTGTTCATGAGATGATTTGCTAAATTCTTTCAATATCTTTGGAAAGTTTGGAGGATATTTGGAGTAAATGTTTTAAGAAGTTGAGGATTTAATCAATCAGTGCTTGTACCTACGTCAAATGCCAGGTCAATACGTAGTTTGCTCAAGGTCATTCGTATTATGCATTTTTAATTGACTTGACACATTAAAGTTGGTTAAAAACTGAAGTAAAAGTTACTTTATACAATGCTTTGTTTTCAGATTTATATGCTCTATAATAATAAATTGCATCTAAAAAGATCTTAAGTCTCCAATATTTGAAGTAATGCATCATAAGTAGATTAATCATTAAATTACCGAGAAAAGGACCAGATTTCATTTAACAAGTCAAGATTTTTCTGCCTGTTCTCGTTCTTCAAGTCCCAATCTTCGGTTATCTTGCGTAACAATGCATCGTGCCACTTTAAAATAAGGCGTTATCTTAAAATGGCCAAAATGCATTTAAAAGTGACAATCTTTTGCCTTTTATCAATACACAATGCAACATTTTTATGGAAATCATAATAAATCATCAATTTAATCATTCCTAATAAAACTATGTAGCAAAAAAGCTCTTTTTAAAAACTACGATGACTCTAAAGAAGTAATAATTCATAAAAAATTGCACATTAAAAGACATTACTTTCATCCTTTTTTAGCACTGTGTAGTTAAATTATAATAATAACATTCTAAATCTAAATAAGCTACTATGAATTCTAATGAATCTTTTTAAACGAACAAACTTGACTTGAATCACCTGCACACAATATATAATCTGAGCATCACAAGACAATAATGTATTTAGAAGCCTGTATATATAATAATATTAATGAAAAAATATGCAAAATCTTAATAAAAATATGAACAGCTTGAGATACAGCATAGCATAACTTTCAAAGCTCAAATATATATAGGTACATTTAAAGTATAACTCTATCTAGCCAAAATATAGCTAGTGTGAGAGTCAGGTCTGGTGGTTGGTGGTGGTGTTGTAAAGGTTAGAAAATAAAATTGGCACACACCTGTGCGACCTGTGTAAGTTGTTGAATCATCATCATTCATCATCAGCATCAGCATTTTGGAATCTCCTTACAAGATAAAATAGCTTAAAACATCTTGTAACTAATGGTCCATAAATTATGTAAGGATATTTTTATTTGATGCTAGAACTTTTACAGGTTGCATCGGGGTGGGGTCCAGGAAAGGTTTGACCTTTGGAGGGGGCTTTTAAGCAAGCTTGTTTGGTTGACCTTTCAGAGGTTAAAGATAAAGATACACCATGTGTTTTGACCCCACATCAGGGTTCTTCTAGGACTAAGACCCCCCTGGCCCTGGCCTTAACACCTTATTTTAAGCATGGCCACCTTTGTCAGAGATAATTATTTTTTAATAGACAAACAAATTACAGGATTTGTGGAATATCCTTTACTAAAAAGGTAGTGGTGGAAGTACCTAGTAGTAGAAGTTGTGGGGTACCTAGTTACTGTTACTGATATGCTAAATATTTTATGTGGATATGTGAATCACTTTTAAAATTAATATTAAAATATTCATGAAGGAGAGAGAGATAACCAGAGAACTACATTAATCATTTTAATATCAACTTTTTTTAAAGAAAATAAAAGAATGAAAAAAAAGAATGTATTGCAAAGTTTTAGCCATTGTTGACGTTGATTTTTATATCGAGATACAATACATAAATGGCAGAGTAGGGGTTGAAGTTGGTGAGGGTCTCGATTGTCCAATATGGTCTTAGAAATAAAGCCGTTCTCACTTAAAATGTTCGCTAAAAATATTCAATTTTTATAATAATGCTTTTCATCTCTGTCTAGTGGTAATGGAAGAGTAGCGAGTTTTTGATTTTTAACATTTTAAAGTTGTTTTATGGCAAACTAATAATTTTTATGACCCTGGTGGGATGCTAAAATGATTTTGTGCAGTTAGTATAAGTAGTAGTTTGTTTAGTAGTACTAGTAGTAGTAGTTTCTGTAAGGTAGAATCTTTGAATAAATTATTAAAAGAGTTGGTGAAGTTAACAATAATATTTTAATTGATTTTCGTAGTCAAATATTTAATTAAATAACTCTATTCAAGATTTGCGTAGGTCAGCTTCTATTTTATTTTTTGATGTTATTTAACATAAGGAAATGATTGACTATCTCACCATTTAGTATTCGAAGTTGCTCTAGACCCCTACAAAATGTTTATTCAAATTCAAAATTTAGAAAAAATGTGAAACAAGCCGGAAGTGATTTTTTTTCTGTACATGGATTTTGATGAGTAAAAAAAATCTCCCTCTCAGAATCGGTGAGCATTGTAAAGCTTTATTATTATTATTTACCATCATCCCGTTGTTTTTCCCCAATTATTGTAAATTTTTACGGAATGGCAAATTGCATAGCATGAGGTGCATGGGTCATCCATTGGAATCACCTCATGCATGCACCGGGTTCACAGACCCTGTCCAGTCAATCTTCTTTTGCTTGCAAATCGTGATTTGATTTGATGTGATGTTGATGATTGCAATGATGTTGATAGTGATAGGGATGATGATACACATAAGACAATATCATACACAATGCAAATAAAAACATGAAAATCAGAATGAGTATCATCATCTAAGAAGAGTAATAAGTTTCATAATATTATAGTAAAAGTGTAATTTACTAGTAAGGAAAATAGTTTGTGTAGTAGTAAGTGGTGGTAGTAAGTAGTAATAGTATCCGTGGTAGTGGTGGCAATGCCAGTTTCTTTCAGTGTTGTAAAATAAGAAGGCAATTTTGTGATTGTGGATTCTTAAAAATAATTGCTCTTTCCACTTTTTATGCCAAAAAGAAGGAAAGAATCCTGACTCCTTTGTATCATGTATCAAATTACCATCGTAGTAGTAGTAGTAGTAGTGGAATCCTAGAAGGTGATAATAATGAATACAGTTTTACTTTTAGGTATCTTGCAAAGTATTATATATTGTGTATTCTATTAGTAAACATGATTTCATCAAAATAATTAAATTTACATGGAGGATAAGGATGTTTTTGATGGAGATTTGTATTTTTCAGGTTTTTTAAGGTGAAATTTAAGAAAGTCGGTTGAGAAAAGTTAGATAATGTATTTTTAAGTGATGGTTTATTGCCAACTTTAACCCCTGTGTAAGGGCTGCAGCGGGATGAAGCCCTTAAAGTCCCTTATTACTTACGGCTCCGTTTTCATGTGCGACAGGAGTGTTAAGCACTGTTTCTCAACGTTTTAATAAAATTCCATAAACAATAATCAATACACACTGAAGTAGATATTGAACTTTTGAACATTTTGAGAAGTTTTAAACTTTTTATTAATCTTCAACAAGAATAGCACGCTAATTCAAATCCAGAACCTCGTTGTTTTGCACTTAAAATTGTAATAAAATTCCTGGCGCTAGCCGTTAGTAAGTATAAAAATAAAATTAGTATTCAAATGTTATACACAGACAGACATGCCTTCTTGTTCTTACAAAAGTCAAAAATATAAACCCACCTCAGTAATTATTTAACACCTAAGTTCATTAGTAAAAGTTACGACTTGAGTAATTACACAAAAATCTAATGAACTAAGTAATATTTATGTGCATCAAGGCACTAGCTTCTGTTTTCATTATTAAAGCTACCACCACCACCATCTAAGTAAATCCATGTTGGATTTCTGTCTGACATTTTACATAAATAAATAAAAATGCATATTATGCATGATGATGATGATACGTCTTAAGAAACATATTTCTGACTGACTTCTGACGCTTCCATGCAATCAACAAATATGCAGAAGGCCTCCTCCAGCAGGAGGGTCTCTTTTTCTCTGTCTAATTTACAACATTTTTATACATAAATTTATTAAGAAATATTTCCCCCAAGCGTCTTGCATATCTTTTGAAGTTTTTTTATTATATTTTTTAAATTCGATTCATTGTTGCATACAAATTATGGCTCCAGAGCACAGGCTTTTCTCTATCATGAAATGAAAATAATAAAGTTATAGAAAACTAAACTAGAATTAATCCAAAAAGGTAAGTAAAAAATAGGATGATTTACATGTGTGAAAGAAAAGGTGTAACCTAGACATTATTTATGTCTGAGATCGTGGTTTAGTTTATCAGTCTGAAAAATCATGTTTTTTCACTAATAAATTTATATTTTAATTATGATTTACGATTTCTTAAATCAAATTAAAACCGCAGGCCAAATCCAGTCTCTTTTGTGTGAACCCACCCTACTACTTTTATAACTTGGGTACTCTATACTCTACTACCACTATCACAACCACCCAGTCCAAATCTAGAATTTATTTTAACATTATATTTCATCCATTTCATTAAAGGTTAACGATAATAATAATAACATCTTAAAACATTATTTTTTTACAACATCCTTTGTGCAATGCAAGTGGTAGTGGTTGAAGCTTAGTAATAGTGAGTCTGACTTAAAGGCTTACAAGTTTTCGAGACTTGCATCAGTTGCATCTTGCCTTTTTCTATCGCTTTACTCTCCTCATCATAAATATTTCAAAAATAATGATAAAAAATCTTGATAGAAGTTAAAAAGAATGGAAATTGAAGTTTTTCACATGAACAAGATTTTTAACTATTTATGATGAGTAAGAGAATATTATATGAGTTTTATATGAGTACACATGGGTTGTAGCTTTTAATAATATGTGATGGTGATGGCCGTACCCTTTTTTGAATATAAATAACCTTTTTTTTTTCTTATTGTAACCTCTTTTAAAGAAAGTTGAACTCATCTTTACAATATACTTAATATGATTTTACCTGTTGTGCCTGACTTAAGATTAGCTTATGCTATATGGTTGTGTAAGGACCTAAGGTTGATTGTATGAGTAATATTGTAGTAGATGTGCATCTGCGACTAGGATCTACCAGACTCATAAATCCTGACCTGAAGCATCCAGAGAATATCCTGGTACTTTGTAATAGTCCTTAGTACTTTTATTCTTTTTTACTGTTGACTGTAACCTATAAGTATGCAGTAAGAAGGCCTTAAAGTAGTAGTCGTACAGTCGTACCATCGTGTTTCATAGTATAAGCAATAATTTTCATAGCAGTAGTTTATTTTTTCCACTAGGATGAAATTTAATGCTCATACTTTAAAACTTATTTATTTCCAAAGTATTTTCCAAGTATAAGCATTTAGTTAGAGTCAAAGCTCACAAAGAACCCAATAGTAATTGTAAATGTTTTGAAGATTTGAAACTTGAAAGCGCAGTGTATTTAAAAGCAGCATGGATGGAAGTAGTTGGGAAAATCGGGCTCAAACATTCATAAACAACGTTTTTTAAACGTTTTGATTAATTTTTACCACGATGGGTGCTGTACCCATATTAATATATATTTTTATATTAATATATATTAATATAATATATATATAATATATATTAATATATATAATAGTATGAGAGTATGGAATTATGAAGAAGCTAAAAACTGGCAGTAGGGGTGCTTTAAAGATTCAGGTTAACATTTAACTTCCTAGAAGATAAAAAATCGTCATATTATTTTCCTCCAAGACAAATCTTCAAAAGATAAGAAATGTTTTTGAGGAAAACGAATGAAATTAAACTTTTGGAACTGACCACTTAAACTGACCGTTTAAACGTAAAACGTAATGAACAATCAATTCGGGAGTATGAACATTAAAAATTACTTAATGTCTAGTCGTAAACCTAGTTTTAAGAAATAAGTTTAAGGAATTATGTCACCAGTGGGAGTATATAATACTGAACTGGGAAAGACAACGAAGATAAAATCCAAATACAAATACCTAATTTTGTATTTTTTTAAAAGCCTTCCAAGGGATTTCTGTAAGGTCCCTTTAAACAATGAAGAAAAACATAAGAAGTCTTTTCATCTATAATGAAATTAAATTATGTTTAGATAGTTAGTAGTAGTAGTAGAGTAGTAGTAATAAGTAGTAGTAGTAGATGCGATGATGATTCTGATGCCAGTGGTAGTAGTTCGGCTGGGATGTTCTGAAACCTGCATAGAATAATAATAATACCACGAAGCTGAAAAACCCAAGAACCTAGAAGGCTCAACAGGCTCAGAATGTAGAAGAAGGAAGGGTACCTTTTCTTAAAGGTTTTAACTAACTTACTTGACTGGTTAAAAGAAAAATCTTGAAGAGTCTTTTTAAATAAGAGTCATAGTGAATGTGAAGACTAAATATTCTTCTGGAAATAATGAAACTCTTGAAAACTCAAAACCCAACCTGACTTTGCTTTACTCACGTAAAATAGAATGGATATTTATTATTATTATTATTACGACCTGACATTCGTTATTAACCTCTTGAGAATGCAAGTGTTTAAGGTTGGAGGGAATAGGTCGAGAAGCAAGTTTAGAGAGAAACGGTGTACCCTGTGTCTTGGTGAACCTTAAGGTTGGAACTGGCTAGGGTTTGGGTCTTTTTATTATGTTATCTTTAATGTAAGCAGGCACCACTGTCAATCCAAATACACTTGCAAGGTTGTGTACTACTTGGAACAGTTTTACAATATGAAATTTTAATTTTCTTTCTAAATAGATTTAAATGCCTTTGTTTGATTGTTACAGGGATTTAAGTGCATTGTATAAGTTTTTAAAAGAAACTTTGATTTCTGATAAAAAATTATAAGCCGGAGGGCAATCACCATCATTGTGTATCCATGAAATGTCATGAAATGTCGTTATTACTCATACTGTGCGTTTTACTGTGCAAACTTCATACGATGGCTGTAAACCACGAGGAAAATCGTCTTCATCCCTTAATTATTGATGTTTTCTTTTATTTCAAAACTTTGAGTGCCCACAAATTAAAAAAAAATTCATGAATATCCACCTCCGCAACGGAGTGAAGGCACTTTGTACAAGTTGAACAGATGTAGCAATAATTTAACCCTTCAGATGAATCATTTAACCCTTCAGGCCTTAAATCTGATTGAAGTTTAAGGTGCCAGACTTCAAAACAAAGGTCATTTGATCACCTTAAAGAAATGTAATCCGTTTGCCTATCTATCTCTGTTTTCCTTCAGATTTTATATAAAAGTAACACAAAATAGAAAAATCAGATCTGGAACAGGTCTTTTATATGCACAGTAAAAAACAAAATCTGCCGAAAATTAATCTTAACCATCACCATCTACTACTTCTTAAAACTTAAAATCCCTGAGCAAAAAAAGATAGAAAATTATAAAGTTTTTATAAGAAAGCCATACTTGATACGATATCTGGCTGCCCTACCCTCATTTTTAGTGATCATCCTTGGTCGATTTTACAAGTAGATAGGGATTTTTTGTCTTTCTGTACTCTGTGGACAGTCCACAGTCCAAAACGGATTTATTTATCTGAGACCATCATCATTATATCTTCTCTTCTTGTCCTTTTTGTTTTACTTGGGCCTGTTATCTTTATTTTTTAATCTTTCTTTTCTGGTGTACAAATAATTTGTTGTTATTCTGTTATTCTATGAAACGATTTCATTCGTGGTGGTAGGTAAACCTACGTAGCTTATCATCTTGGAAGTAAAGCTTACAGAAGTTAAAGTTCGGCTATCTAATGGTTGTTTTGAGATTGATGACTTTTTGCATCGACATTGGTTCTAGTTCTAGTATAAAGGAATTGCGTTTAAGAAGAGATAAGTGGTAACTCTATGAGATGCCGACGGATTTCGGTTAAGAGCAAAAGGTTATATGGCATATGTAAATGTGATACGGAGTCTTACGTAAGTGTAGCGATAATTGCAATCTTTGTTTTGTGGAGGCAGAGGGGGTGTCAGAAAGTTGTAACTGTAACTGTAACCAGTAACATTTACCTTGGGGTTGAGGTTGAGAGGACCCTTATTTTACGCAAGGACCGTGGAAAGTGTGTCAATGAGATCAACCCAGTAGGAAGAAGGGAAGTGACCAAAATGTAGGTTTGCACGGACAAAACATTATAAGAAACGTATACAGATCAGTTTAAATTTAAGTAGATTTATTACTTAGAAACTTCTAGGGATTTGAACCGTGGACTAAAAAGGGAGTTAACGTTTTCCGTTAAAAAGTATGCGACGATGGGACTGGCGTTATTACAATTTTAAATTTTTCAAAAGAATTTTACTACCATAGCTAAATTCTTACAAAATTCTTACAAAATTGTTTAGTTACAGCTTACTCATCATCATTATGTCAGCATTTCTTATTTAATTTGATTTCGTTTTATGTACATGATTTTGGTTATGTTTACTCTCTCTATCTCTCTCCTTGTGGGTTTATTCCTCTATCTACCTCGTAAAAAATTTATTGATTCAATGAATGAAATCTAATAAACCTTTTATGATGATGACGAGAATGGATGACGATGTTGTTGATGTATGGATATCTTGTTTGTTTTGATATTATAAGGTTGAGATATGCACTTGAATGTAAATCCAATAAACTCCATTTATGTATTTAAGTTCGGCTTTAAGAAATTCAGGAGTATGCTACGCGTTGAAATAAAAATTCTTGAGAAAAGAGTGCATAGGTGGTAAATGAACAAGTAACAAGTAATAAGGAAGTGGTAAAGAAAACAAATTTTCAAAAAGGGAAAACTCCAGTGTTTTCAAAAATCTCGAATTCCCATTAACCTCTTGGCATTGGCTTGATAAAGGTATTAAACCTACTTATTTTATTTTCATATTATTTAACCTTTGACCTTTACACGACTCACCTTACATTAACTAAATACATTATTATTATATCACGCTTGCTTTTCAAAAGCTGGCTATCAACAAACCAGCATAAGTACCAATTGTAAACTGTAATCTGAAGTGGTTAGCAAGCCACGTAAGTACGTGATATTTTATTTTATTTCATGTTTATTTATTTATTTATAAAATGCTCTTACTTCTCTCACTTACTACTATTGAAGGATTCTAAACTTTAGTAAATGTGCTTATTGAAACTATTGAATAAGTATGTAATAAAGTAGGATGACGAAAACGTGAATTCGTGATGTTTTCTTCTTCATCTTTTTCACCTTTATGAAGAGAGTTTCAAAAGAAAATATTCAAATCTTTAAACCTTTAGCAAATACTGAAGTACATGTCTAGCAAAGGTATAAAGTGAACTTTGAATCTTGAATCTTAATCCAAAACTCAAATATAGGTAAATAAATGAATCTGCCACTACCACTTACAACTGCTGCACCTTAAATATACTTTAGGTACGTAAGTATTTGTACTTTAAAGGTTTACACAGGTCAGCATCATCATCAAAAAATTGAAAACCGACAGGACAAATATTGGCTTGGCTTATCCTTAATTTAAAAAAAAAACATTTCGAACCGAGTACAAAGATTTCGGTTAAAATTCCTAAAGAATGAAACCTTTTTATGCTTTTTTTACTCATCCTGGGCATCACTTTATTGACATTTCCCACAACAAAAACTAATTTAATTTTTAAGTAGTAAGGTATAAAGTACCTAACAGTCTTAAAGAGGGTTGGGGTGGGATTTATTATTACAAATTTTTAGGGTATAAAAAAACAATCTTAAACTAAAGCTAAAAAACTTCAATAATTTCCAAAGGGCAGGTTTCCTTATTATCCCTAAAGGGTAAAAGGTTTAATAATAAAATTTACAGCTTAAAATGTGCGCATTAGATGTAAAAAATTAAATTATTTTTATAAAAGCAACCTTCAACCCAGCTTCAAACACATAACTCATCTCTTTCTTGACTTTGAGTTGATTAAGCACAGACAGAAAAATGCCGAAAAGGTGCGAATTACTTGGATAAAATAAACTACCTTTGGATTTAACTTAAGATAAAATAATTTCTTGCTCTTTCTCAGATATTCTTACAAAAGGGTTTGTCTATTAATCACGTATTTGAATTTTTGGGTTAAAAAGGTTGTCCATTTTCAAAATGAACACGATTTTTCTGTGAGGTAATATTAATATTGCACATTAGGTGAGTTCCAGGGTATGCGGATGACTTCTAGAGCACTTGAAGTGACTCCTGGTGACCCCATATAAAGCTTAAAGGTCAAGGTATCCCTGATTTTATGTCAAAATTGACTATCCTGTCATTTCCATTTGAAGTCAGTTACAAAAAATAACTAAGCTTTGCCAAGAAAACTCTCATGGTTTGTGAACAATAGTTAACCTTTCGATTTAGAAAAATCCCACAACCTAATAAAAAGTGTAGAACCTACCTCCACAATCAACAGTGTTTATGTACAATGCTCGAAGGTATTTTAAAAGCAAAAATCTTCATTCGACACATTAGAGCAGACTTCAGACAGAAAATCCAGTCTTCCAGGCTCATTTAGAATTTGCATTTATTATCATTTGCGATTGCAATGTAGTTTTTTTCTCTCTTGCTTTTGTTCTTGTTAATTTGTGAAAGTAAAAATTTAATTTTGTGATTTTATGATGAGCATGATCATCGAACAATCTAAGGTTTTTTTTAATCCACCATCCAACCCTTTCTTGTGCATAATAATAATCAAACACACACACACTCAGATACTGCATAAATAGCTAAAAGCTCATGGTTTGTTTCAAATGATGTCTCTCTGATACAAAGTATGAAATTAAATGATACGGTGGGTTGGAACTAAAATGTTCTATAGTTTAGGTATTTGCCTAATATGCATTTAAAATGTTTTAAATATATAAATATACAAAAAAGAATTAATCTCCCTATCGTCTCACTGATTTGATTGTAGTGAGTAGTTGTTGTTGTTAATAGTTAGTGGTTGTGGTGGTTGTTAGGCTGATGTTCTTGGTTGTGGGTTCAAATCAGAATAATTATTATCAGAAAAGGGCTACTGCCAAAGGCCATGTAATGTAATCGGAGTAGTTTTATTATTATTTTATTCGAAATTATATAATTTTTTTACCATCTATGAGGAGTATCTATCTCAACAAACTGTGAAGAAGCTGTCAGTCATCAAGAAATAGAAGGAAATCTAGAATCTAATCCAGCAGCAGTAGCATTTTAATATGAGATAGATTGAGTTGAGAAAAGAGCTAGGACTAGGAGCGTCAGACCAAGTAGGGATTTGAATGAGATAGGTGAATACTTAGAATTAGTTGGGATATTATGGTGTTGGTAGTGGTGGTTTTTTAAGAATTGTTTACAAGTCATGAGAAAGATTTTATTGGATGGATAATGTTCGGATCGAAAGTAGATTCTTTGGGGAGGGGGTTGCAGGATTTTTGCAGGGTGGGTTTTTGTAAGTGTATATAGGGTACGTTAGAGATGTTCATTAATTTAAAAGTCAGAGGTTCCAGGCTGAACTCAGAAACAAATGCAATCTTGGGTCAAATTAAGTTCTTTTAAGTCCAAAATGTAACCTTTTCCAACCTTTTCAAAATCTTTTTTAATCTCAACTAATAGGATTCAAAAACGTTTTTGGAGGTCTTCACTAGAAAATGATAAGTGGTTAGCAGATGAATTCTCCAAAATTGACGTAAATAACGACTTAAGTTGAGATAAAGGTAAAATTGTATCCCATTTTAGCATTCCTCCAGTTATATCATTAAAATGCATGTAACTTTTAGATAAGACAGAAAAAAGCGTCGAAACGGTAATCCTGCAATGTGACTCATCCAAAAATTATTTCAAATGGCAACACTCCATCTGCATTGAAGGTCTTACTAGTCAACCCTCAGTTCAAAGGTCAATCCGCCAATCCGATTTCAAATAAGCCCTTTGATCATATCAAATGCAAACATCTAAAATCTATCCAAGTGTCCAGACGTTCTTAAAACTTCAGTTCACTTTATCAACCAATACTAAATAAATCCTTGATATCCGATTAAAGATAATCAAGTAATTTTATCCGTAGTCCTTCATCCATCTATTCCCTACATCATAAATGTTCGTTATAAATAAAAAAGGCAAAATTTCCAACGAGATATTTGAACAGCCTCTCTTATTACTTACAAAGTGAGTAGAACTTACCTTCCTTACTTGCCTTCAGTCCTCCTCCTCTTTCTTCGTATTATACAGTGTTTGTGTATACCAAAGGAGAAATGAGTTTTTTTCTCGATCGTTTTTGTATGAAATGGTCATTACAAACCCTGTAATTAAGTGGCGCCTGAGAATCTTATAATCTTATAATTTCCACAAGCCAAAGCTAACTTGTAGGCAGGCAGGTAGTAGAAGTAGTAGTAGTAGTAGAATAATAATTCGAATAACCTAAGCATACATAACATAACACACCTCATGGATTCATCGATTCTTTATTAAAACAAAAAAAGTATGTGTATACATACACCATCCAAAGATTACTCTTTTTGATACCTTTGAATCTAATATATTTGACCTCACTTAAGTCACACACACGACCTTTGATAAGAATAAAGTAATGCTTGGTGAGAATTAGCTTTTAGGTTTAAAAGGGCGGAAACTAATTCTCCGAATTCGGCAGTTCTTAAGTTTCTCTTGGGTAGAGTTAGCTAAGTTAGTTAAGATTTATTTGGAGGAATTACTTTTCGGAATTATAGAATAATATCATATAACACGTACAAACACTCCCACTTTATTACTTTGAAGGAGTATGTATATGTAAAGGTATATCTTAAGTAAGCAGAGTGTTCCGAATGTGAAACAAAAGTTAGTTAGCCATAACGATGTCCATATAGTGATTGAGTTAGTGGCAGTGGCAGTTAGTTAGTAATCTGAGAAGGATAGAAAGTAAGGAGTTGGTTTTCCAACTTGATAAATAAAGAAAGAAATGTGAGGATTAAGCTTTAACTTTGGCATGCAATGTGGAATCGTTCATTAATTACGTGGGTTTTTTAGTCCTTGGTTAAATTGGTCATTTGGTTCCGGAAGTAAGAGATGGGTTTTTGGAAAGGAGGGTGTAGGTGGACTGGACAGTAATAGGTTGAAGGTAGGGTAACTTGACCTGGTTTTTGTTTCAAGTATACATCTCCTTTCTGAAGATATGGCATAATAAGCCCGGAAATATCCTTCAAGCTCCCAGTAATTCCCCAAAATAAGCAAAAAATACATTAAAATTTAAAACACGTGATGAATGGTCAAACCCAATATAGGTACATGTCATGAGTAGATGACATGACATGGCATCACATTACATTGCATGGTGTTTAATACCAATTGAGAATTCCTTGAACGAATGACCATCAGTCAGAGTCCCTTAGGAGGTTCTGGTTTTCTACTTTTGTTTCTCTCAAACTCTAGATCTAAGGCCAGTCAACTACTACCACTGACTTTTTACTGCAGGATCATGTTTCTAGTAAAAAAAAAAATAATAATCTTGTAAGAAAAAAAAACTTGTACAAATTTAAATAATCACACTATTAATCTATAACTTTGTCTTTACCAATAATATGTGTCCTAAAAATGTACGAAGAAATCAAAAGAGAAAAGAGAACACGTAATAAAATTTATTACGTGTTCTCGTGTCAGTTAGATGGATGTGGACTGGAAATTGAATCTCGCCAAGGTCTTTTTAGAGGATACTATGGACTAGTTGATTTCGGAGCCAAGCGTACTTATCTGATAAATCTTACAGAGAGAGAAGTGGATGAAAATGGGAAGACTTT
>JAQGBU010000747.1:0-19923 GCA_034698605.1 Isotoma decorata
AGAGTAGATGGGCTATGTGTATACGAGAATGCAGGTTATTCAGCATGCCTAAAATACATTTTCCCTCCAATTTGTATACGCCTCCAGTCAGACAGCAAGATAGGGCTTGCTCATTCTCTCTACGATGGCTATTCTGTGGTAGTGTCTCTCTCTTGTTTAGCCAGTTTCTATGTTTTTTCTTGGATATGCATGTGTTGTTATAGTGTTTCATCCTATGCTATGCAATGAATGCAATGGTAATGTAATGGTATCAAATGATGTGAACCCGAAGTACCGTTCATAAAGTTATATAACTATGTGCTGCACATGGGCATAGGTTTAGTTTTACACTAGTTTCTTTGTTCTAGAGATAATATTATGAGAATTTACTACAAAAATAATTATTGGTTTTGATAAAATGAAATTGAGCAGTCAAAAGATGAGAACAAAGAAATATCTATTTTCCACTCCTCAGGTTCCATAATTAATATATACCTCATTGTTCCATACTGTATTAATATGTTCCAAGTTTGTGCATTTAAACCTTATAATTAAAAAAATAATCAATGCGTATTCAAAATTTTAAACACAATAATACGTCTCTAATTGAAAATGTAATAATAGTATCTCACTGAGGACGAATACCGAGTTCTAATTTTGTGGTCAAATGTCAGCTTAATATCAAATAAAAAAAAAAAAAAACTACAACTAATCAAAATGGTCGAGTTCATTAGTTGTGTCGGACACCTTTGGTAGGGGGGTTTTTACCCATCCAAAAACGGTGTTACCTAATCACATGCATTTTCGAGCTTCATTGAACTGTGCACTAATTAGGTACATTGTCGAACTTCCAAATGCCTAATTTTTGTAGTTGGAGCATCGGGGCATGGTATGGGTAAACCGGGACAGATAGATAGATGGTCACCCTAAGAAATAGTAAACTCAAAGTCTAAAGGGACGTTTGCTTTGTTTTGTAGAAAACCCGCTTACTCTCTAGGACTACCTTCCTACTAAATGTACAGCGGGTCTAGTAGCATATGAATGAGAAATGCGAAGCCTCTTATCTAGGCCAAACGTTTCAAGTCCACCACCATCACCACAGAATAATCATCTACGAAAGATTTGAATGAATAAAATTATGTGCATCTTGAGGAAATAAAATGGCCCCACAACTTATGAACAGGACAAAAGCAGACGGGATGATTTAGCTAGTTATGAGGAGCAGCAGGAGCACACGATGCTCTTCTATACCATACGGTCTCCTATGTGTATATACACACACGATGCATTTGGCAAGTAAGTAGGCATGGAGGCACTAGAGTTGGATAGACATGTAGTAAAAAGTAGTAGTGGTGGTGGTGGTGGTTTGTGAAACGGGCATAGTGCATACCATTATAATAATGCACATACACTCTACTCAAAGATCAACTACTTAAAAAACCCAAGAAGAGTGGAAAATGTATTGAAAAGCAAGGAAGCAGGCAGGGAAGCAAGCAAGCATACACACAACACAATGAGTCCAGCCAAAAAGGTTCGAGTTATCACGATATTTTATTATTACTATAAGCTAATAATATTATTATTTGTTAACTAAATACTAGTAAAATGATATATTTTAATATCCATTTATAATCATCTTTTTCATTTATCTTAATTCAAAACTAAAATCTTTGCTTATCTTTTTTTTCCCTTTTTGGTCCATAGATACACATCAAGAGAAGAGAGGTCGAGGAGTTGAAGTATTAGCGTGTTTGGATGTACAACAAGAACAAAATATAAAAGTACTTTCGCTTATCCAAATTCCAAAACATTACTTTTAGAGGCAACTACTTACTACTAATAGCAGTGGTGGTGGTGGTGGTTGTAGTGGTGGTGGTGGTGGTACTCTTTGGATATTGGATGGTCTGTGTAATCTAATCTCTACTCGGAACAGAACTAATGGTGGTGGCTATAATTGCTACAACAAACTGCTGATCAGCATCATTATCCTGACCATTTCAGTAACAGTAACTAGTAACAAGAGATATTATTATTAGTACATAGAATGTATAATAATAACGCATTTATTATTATGTATTATTAGTGTCGATGATAGTGAAGGAGAGATATTTGTTACTGAATTTATTTTTTGAAGAGGAAGAGGATTTTTAAAAACGATTTTGGATTTACATCATAATTGGATTGCCTTCATTTCTCACATAAGTAAGGAACAAGCAAGTTTGGTTTTACTTCGTTCTGGAATTTCTGGATTCTACTTACTTAACGTTATTATTGTGGATTGACTATAGTAACAAGTAAACTGCGAGTATTTATTGTTTTGAATGATTTATTTGTTATTATTATTGTGAGCGTGCCTGGACTTGAATAGTATGGATTAGTTCTATCTAACTATGAACTACTGCTGAACAAAATAAAACGTTGAAGGTGTGCATTCTTGAGCAAAGGACAAAGGGCAAGTTAAAAGAAACCACCTCACACCTTGTATGTTGTATGTAGGTAGGTAGGCAAGTGCTTTATTGCTGTAGAAGGCAAAAGAAAAAGACACGTGTACGCGGTACAACGTAAGAGGAGACTGATTATATTGATAATTTGTAATTGATCACTGATTGCAAAAAGACAACCAGATAAGAATATGGAATAATAGGAATATTTTCTGGGCTTAAATTTTGCAATAATTCTTATTCCGTCTGAATTAATAATCATGAATTATTAGTAGTAAACTAAATAATTGATATTTTTATGTCTAAGTTAGTTCTTGGCTACGCTGTGATCTTTCATTTTCTAAACGTGTCGATTTCATATTTGTACTTTGTACTAGGCTAGTATAAGGTCAAGGTAGAAGCTAAGGTATCGTGTCGCGTGTGTGTTATTATTGTCGTGTAAATTATTTTTGATGTGTAATTCAGAGTCACAAAACACAAGGAAGTTGTTAACTATTTGTTATCGGTGGATTTGTAGAAGCTTACGGAAAGAATAATTTGAAAAGACTGGTTTATTAATAAGTTGTTAGCGTCGAAGAAAGCACAGCAGTTGACAGTGTGTATGAAAAGTGCTGTGCTCATTTACAGTAGGTGTGTAGCTTCGGTATAGAAAGTAAAATTCAACTGTCAATGATCTCCAGATCACGGAAGTTGTCAGGCCTTACGTTCAGTTTTACTAACTGAGAGTTAACCAAACGTTTATAATGTCAGTTGTCCAATCTTTGATTGATGATTGTCGAGTTGTGAAATTGCAATAAATTGTAATTAAGAATAATAAGAAGATACGTCCATGTAGGAGGAAGCCAAGTAAAAATATTTAAGAGCACTTAACGAGTTTGAAAAAATAACTGAAGAAAGACTGGGTACCTGTGATCTATTAGTATCTTCCAAAGATAGTTGAGGTAAGTCATAAAAATAAGTATAGAGTAAAAATAAGTCTCTTGTTTATTATGTAGTATTCTGTGCGTCATTCATTATTTTCAATAACTAGGTCTTTCATAAGCATTGTTTTTTTGTGTCGATTGAGTCCATACACCAGCAAGCCCTTGTGGGTGGAACACTCTGGGTTTTAGGCGTCGTGTCTTAAGTCTTAACTTAGATTCGTGTTTGTGTGGGTAGAATCGATAGGATTTGGAAATTAGAATTAAACATATGTGACCTTAAAAATCGAAAGAACATTCGGTTGCCGGTGGTTGCCTGGTTGAGGCACGAAGTGGGCAATATATCTAGACAATACGAATTTGTACACCCACGACATGGATAAAATACTTCAAAGATGTATGTTTGGATTAATTTAGTATATTCAATATTTGTTAAAAACAAAGAGAGTTTTTTAATTTGATAACTTCAAACTTAGGATGCTTCCCATGTTTCGTTAGGTTTCATTCAATCAATCAGTCAGTGAGCAAGCAAACCAACTATTGCTTTACTTTGAATTTGATAAGGCGTGGGCAGGGGGCTTGAAGGCCTAGCCGGTCCGAATTTTCAGCGACAGTCTGCAGTTGAGAGACCTCATTCTGTCTGGTCTGACCCAGACGTATTAGTTATTTTCATCAGTCCCTACATTCACCCTAGACCATAGAAATAGATACCTTAATACTAGACAGACCTAGCCACTTTATTCATTGATGTTAATATGTTAATATTTATTTGTTAATTCATAATTCAGCACTACTAACTGAGCTTGTGTGTGTGTTTTAGTAAATTTTTGTATGCCAGTATTAGTCATGCAAGATAGAGATTTCAAGTCTAGAAAGAATCAAAACTATTCGAATTAAACAAAAACTGACTGTTATAGCCACAGATATCTCTGATTTCATGGAGTTGTTAATCACCCATGGGTTTTGGGTTAGTTAGAACACATTGCTTAACACAGAAAGTAAAACGAATAGTTGTTTTTATGGGTCACAGTTATATTATAGATTAGGAAATTTTTTACTACACACTAAAACATTCCTTTTACTTAACCTTGACCCTTTCTAAGCTCTAATTCAATTTCAATGTCTAAGGGAAAGTGTCTTTGGTCTATTTATAATTTGTAAAACAAGTATTGAACAATTGAACCCTTGCTCTTGAAATTGAACAATGGAGTTTCATTTTCTGAAATAGCTTAAAGTGCAAGTGTGAGTAACCCTCTTATCTATCCAACCCATATAATTAATTACAAATAGGGAAATGGACTTTTAAGAGGTGTTAAAACAGTTAAATTTCAATTAAAATAAAATGCATTTATATAATTCCGTCCTGAAACTTACAACCAATTCAGGTTATTAATTAAAATCCCTTACGGCCTTGGGGTTTCTTCACGATTTAAGTTTAACTTATTGTGGCATTAGCATAATACTAATAATTAGCCGGCACTAATCTTGAGAATAGTGAGGTCATAAAGTATGCTAAACATCTTTAAATGATCAAAAATAATCCATGCTTAAATATATTTTGCATTTATTTAATTTTCATATCCAGCCACTACTAGGCAGTAATAATGTTATATTGTAGCGTTCCATAATAGTTGTCTATCTCCATATATTATTCATATCTTAGGCTACATATTTCACTTTCCATACCTTTATCTAAACCTGAACCCTGTGTTGTTCTGTTAGACCACATGAAAAATTTTTGTTCCACGCGTATCTTCATATTTTGTAACGTTCTTCAAAGCATCACGTATGCCATGGCACATAAACCATACCAAAGTTGAGCTCCATGTGAAGTTCGATTCAGGATATCATCATCATCATGATGCAATAAGGAACACATCTTTTTCTCCTTGTCATGTTGTCATTATTATTATTATTTTTATTATTATTATTGTTTTTGCCGTGAAAAATTGGTAAATTTATAAAAAAAAGTAGGCTATTATCTAAATACCAAAAGTTCATAGTACAAAAGTACATAAATAATTGCATAATATTCGATACGATAAGGATAAAATAGAAAAGCAATTTACAAAGTAGTAGAAACACCACTTCCCACTTGTGCTTCTGCATGCCTTATTGCCTTATATAAGTTCGGAGTGTACAAGAAAGAAGGTAGGTTGTGCCTAGGCCTAAGGTATCCGGGTAACGTGGCATGTGCTCTTTAAATTGTACTTGGACACATTTTCCCAATATCCACTCAACGACTATGATTTCTGGAGCCAAAAATCATCTTTCCATTTGTATGATAGAAAGATTGGAAGCTGATTAGGTGAAACTCTACCACTACTACGGACTGCCACACTTGAGTAAAAGTAGTCGATGGCTTAGCCTCAACGAACGTTGTTGATAGATAGCAAGTAGTGATCATCATCGTGTCCTCGTGTGCCGTGTTAGTGATTAAAGTTGTACAATTATTTCCTTGCTCAAATTGCAGGTTGCCAAGGAAAAGGATTTTTCATTTTCTCCAAGTATTGAATCCAAACTATAAACAAGGAACAATAAAAGGTAAACAAGAAGAGGAAGGATTCATTAAATATATTCTTGGAAAGGAAAGGAAAAAGGAAGACGACGTACGTACGTGTGTCGTGGAAGTTTTGGTGATATTCAAACCCCTTCATTACAGTCTGGCATCAATTCATTTCACGATTTGGATTGATCCTTACTCGTCGCAAGTCACCTCGCATCAAGAATCGACGTGAAGTGATTTCTCGTCAAGTAACATTTTCGTTAGCAATCAAATGCTCCACCGAAAGCCACAGTTAATTACAAGCAAATTAATACTATCTCCAGCCTCAAGGGATAAGTGGTGTCGACTTAAACTGCTGGAGAATTCAAACGAGAAACAATTCTGTACAGAATTCCTTTCATTTCAATTCTTACTCATCTTCTATCAAGATCTTTTTTCTTTTCTATTTCGAATCCAGCGGAATCTGCGTCAAAAACTGGTCTACGTTCTCACCCCTCAGTCTAGCTGTTGACCAATGTAAGGAAACGATGTTTAATTTTTATTTTATTTTTTGTTCCTCTATTTAATATATGAATAATTTATTATTAGTATTATCATGAGTTTGAGTTATAGATGGACAGGGCATATTGTTAACTTTATGAGTAAGTTTGATAATTGCTATTTGGTCACTTTAGTCATTTATCATGTATTGGTCATCGGTACATATTTGGTCATTCATTTCATTATACATTCAGCATTGCATTAGTCACGGTACATATCATAAAAATAGATATATTCGTGTCATGGGACATGTGGCCATGTCCAGAAACACAGGGTCCATGGTTGCTACAAAAGTAAACATCAAGTACAACAATTCACTTAGTTGTCAATAGATATTTTTTACTATAATATATGATATTTACATAGTGATCGCGTGCTGATGATTATCTTTCTAACAGTTTTTTCAAAGCATAAAAAGTAGAGCGAACATTAGATGAATGTTTATCGATTAACGATTATTAATTATTATTTATTGTTCGGTTTGTTCGTTCATGATTTTGCAAATTTATAGTAAATGTTGCTATTGATACTGGCAAATAAAAGGGTAGAAACAAATATGCGGATTAGGTTGTGGAAAAATGACAACATGCACCTTTGGTTTCAATTTCGAATTCATAATTGATTAGGAATTATTGAGTTGGTAAAATATTTACAAGTGATCTGTTTTTCCCCGTTCATATCCTGTCGGTTTGAGGTGAGCAACTCCACTTAATTTCGGAGAGGGAAAAGTAGATTTAGTAAGTAGATAATTGAATGAAGTAGTTAATAGTTAGATGTTAGATTTATCATCGATATTTCATATGAAAGTATTACTTAATAATTGAATGGTACAAGAGGGTTCGGTTGCCATAAAATGTTATAGTTGTGTGCTAATAATTTTTATAATAAATAGAAGATAAGGACTTTGAGCTTGGAGTCGAGTGCTGTAGATTCTGATCGACAAGCTCAAAAAAATCTGATTTTAATGTGGTGTTTAATGTAAGTTGAAAGTAGTCTGGTCAAATCACAGTGATAAAGGGTTAAGAGTCAGCCTTCAATAATTATTTTTTTGATATCAGACTGCGCATTATTGGGTTGATAAATGATAATAATGATAAAGCATCATCTTTTTGCATTATTATGAAGTAATGTTAGTGTTTTCATTTTCATTCTTTTCTTTACTAATGTGTCTTTGTTTTGTTCATGACCGGTCTTTGCTGTTTATTGCGTCTGGAATCACAAGCAGAAATGGGAAGGTCGTCTTCGAGCTATAATGAGCTAGAACTTTATTGTATGTCAACGCAGAAACAAGAATATTTTCGAAAAGTGAATCCCACTATTTCATGTTCAAGGACAAGGCAGTCAACCAAAATGACTTTCTTCAAACGCTGTTTGATTGTTTTCTTCTTACAAATTGGATGTCTTGCTCTCGACCATTCTACTACAGGTACGTTGTATTTTTTTAAATTTTAACTTCGTTTTCAGCTTGTTAAAGTTTATCTTATCAATGAAATGAATGTATTCTTAGTTTTTAAAACAAAAAATGTTTCGAGTCATTACTTACATTCTTTTATTAGAGCGTTTTTATTTTCATAGTTTTATTTTTTATTCCCCCATGAGCTATTATTATTATTATTTATTTTATTAGATAAGATAAAGTTACAGACATACGTAGTAAGTTTTTAGTTGATTACGCATTCCGTTGTTGATTACACATACACAAACCTCATAGTTATAAACTTATAAAAATTAACCATTCAATTATCCATTTGTCTGATGAATTAGTTAAGTGTAAAAATACTCAAAATCGAATGCTTCATATGATTATGCAGTTTAAATAAGGCAAATTTATGCCCGTCTTCAGAATTTGTGAGCTAAGAGATCAAAAATAGATAGTCTAATCTCTAATCTAAACTAAAAGTCAATTAATTCATCATGATCGTAAAACATGAGAGACATCGTATTGTAAAATCGATCATAGGATAGTTTCGAAATGTTCGTAAATAAGCAGACTAATTGCCTGAAACATATCTTATCATTATATAAAAATTAGCATTGTAGCTTGCAATTAGATTTCAAAGACAGAATAAGGTTCGGGTTATTTTTATTCTAAGTATTTTTTATTTAAAGCATAATTTGATTAAATGATTAAGGCTGTCAGATGAGTGCGAGTGGTTCGATATCATTTTCACTTTTCAGATTACGGTTGGATTATATGGCTAGTGCCTCTGATGAAATAGAAAGTAGGAAGGTTATTCATATGATAAAAGGTTCGTATCAAGTGAAAAATCCTTCCACATGGTATCTGTATGTATCTCGATAAGACAACGCTCAACACACTTGCAGTTGATACGTTATATTTTATCCTCATCCTCATGCCGTTGAACTTGCTGTTTTCTAGTGTATGAACTTCGGTTAGTTAATGAGTGGAAGTAAACTGCACTCATCAGTTTAGATAAGTACGATTTGGCTCCATTATCCCGTAATGCACTTGAAAATTTAATTACCAGATTTCAGACGCTCAAAAGTCATTAGTTCATATCACGCATTGCACATTACTATGAAACTTTTTTCTTTAAGCAAAAAATGTGTCAAATTTTCTACGCTATTTGTCTGCTTTTGATATAATTTCATATATGATAGATAAAAAAGTAATGATAGAAATTACTTAAAGCAAGTTACATATTTTTGACTTGATGTATTTAAATTTTCAGATTTGGCGTATGAAGAAGACGAAATACGATTGATAGTTGGCAATCACTACCCAGCTGAACCAATCAAGTAAGTCGGTTATTAGTTTTCAATTTATTTATTAAGTCTTCGTTTAAAATCAATACAAAATTTTAGTCACCCTCTAAATGTCGTAAACAGTACGTAAGCCGTAGGGATGTTCAGGCATTACCTAATTCTTGTCCTATCCCCGAAAGATAGATGTCTAATCTTATCCCTGTAATCACAAAATACTTTCATTTTATTCCTACAGTGCAGTAGAATCTAGTAATGATGGTGAGAGTGAGTACACTCAGGGAAATGCTATACTTTCTTTCAACCCGCAGTTCTTTGACTTCAAAGAAAGGTATAATTTTTTTTGTCAATGGTTTGACTTGGCTCATTTTGATTTTGATTTTTTAATAACTTTGGTATAGCCCTGTGGGAATGCCCCGACTCGGTGTTGTCCGGGTGGATAATCGACTGAAAGACGAAAACTTAAGATTGATCTCTATTTCTGGAAATACTGTTAATTTCCACTCCTCATTTTTTGCGGAAAACGTAAGTAATGTCTAATATGGGGGTTCCAATGAGCTTATTTATGTTTCACGTGAAAGTTTTAAATTTAAAATCACTTTTACTTTCAGCTAATTGGTCCAGGTAATACAACTACATTTGAAGTGGTTTTTCTAAGTCGCGAAGAAGGACTTTTTGAGTCTATTCTGTACATTCACACTTCAAAAGGATTATATAAGTACCACGTAAGTAGGTCTCCAGCAAGCCATTTTATTTTTCAGTGACCTCAAAAACTTGAGTTATGTATTTTTTTTGGAATGTATTTAGGTACGAGGAGTTGGACTACCTAACCCTTACCGCCTTCGACCCTTAGTAGGAGCGAGGATTCCTGTGAATGCAAGTTATGAGCCTCTCATCACGCTGCATAACCCGCACGAAACTCGGATTCTGGTCGTTGAAATGCTCTCCAGTGGAACTGATTTTAGTCTTAAACTACCCAATGAAGTCGATGAACAGGAAGAAGATACGGTTTGGGCTATTGAGCCTTTCCAAACAAAACCAGTTATGCGAGGAAGTTTTCAAGGAAAAACTGAGGGAAACCATACGGGTTTCATTAGGTAAAGACTTACTCTTTAATTTTCAGTTTAAAATTTGACTCATTAATTTTTATATTTGTTCATTTAGGATTAAAGTCAACCATACAGCTGTCTCTGGAGAGTATCTTATGGTCCCTGTGGAAGTTCAAGTCAGTTCATCTCCAGGAATTTACTCGCCACAAGAATCTTTAGATTTTGGACTCCTTGTTCGATCTGATAAACCAAAAACACTCTCTTTATCTCTGATAAACGCTCAAACGTCTTCTGTAAACGTTCAGGTAAGCTACATTTCTACCAAATGATAAACATTAATTATAACATTACAACATTGATAAACAAGTTCTGTGATTTTTTCTTAGACGGTATCTGTAAAGGGGGATTCTAACTCAGCCGTGCGAATAGAATTTCGACCGGTTATGGTTGAGCCAGACATCAGTGCTTCTACTGTAGTCGCTTTAGTCACATTTGATCGTAAGTAATACCGTTTTGTTTTGTATCAAAATAATGGATAGTAAATGTGGTTAAGTCGTAGTCAGTTTTTATGTCCTACCGAACATATTTGATGAGCTACGTGTTATAATTACAGCTTCTCAAGTCAGTAACATTCAACAGTCAAGTGGATTCATTGAGATCCGGAGCGATTGTGGAAAATCTATCTCAATACCTTTTCAAGCCACCGTCTTACAAGGAGAGTTGGAGTACAATGCCTCTACCCTTGGATTCTTTATAAAGGCTGAAAATATACCACCAAGAAACTTTAGGTAGATTTAATAACTAGGTGGTATAAATAGCATTTTACGGTTTTGATAACTTGTTTACTCATTTACTTTCCAGTGTTCGGAACAACTTTTCCTCAGCAGTTGCCATATATCAAGTCAGTGTAAACCACCCGGATATTGTTCAAATAGATCACCTAAATCAATCTCACGTAATAACTCCTGGAGAGCAGAAGACTATTTTCACACTGAAGGTTCATAAGAAGGCCGACCTCTGTGATTCGAGAAATGTAGTTCAGTTAACTGTAAAAAGTAACGTCACAAGCCTTAAGCTGCCGCTGACTTGTTATGATGGACGACTAGAGCTGGTAATTTCGTGATATCATGATTGTTTTTTGCGTTGAAATCTTTAATCTTGCTGACTGACGGTGGTTTTTTCCTACAGCATTCAACAGAAAGAAGCCAAGTAGACTTTGGTCGAATCGAGCTGTATTCAACTCATACAGAATATTTTTCAGTTGAAAATCGCAACCCTATTGAAATTCGATTAAAATCATGGGGATCTAATTCTTCTTGGAGTCAAGTTGAGTTAGTTGGAATGCAAAAAGGGGTTAAGGAAGACCTGGCAAAAATCCGAGATTTTGATAGCTTGAAAAAATCCGTAAGTTTACCCATTGATACGCTTATTGGCAAAGTCCCTCCGTTCAATGTTTATTACACTAAGGTTTTTCACTGGTGGTCACAGTATTCTAACTATTGCAAATTATGATGGGGTTTTTTTAAGTGACCACGACGGTCAGTTTTAAGCTTGCACTTTATTGTAAACGCAACATAATGATTGTTTGATTTTGATTGCTAGTTGTTTCTACAACCGGGTCATATGGCAGTATTTTCAATCGATATTCGTCGGCCATCTGTGGAAGGGATGTTTTATGGAGAGTCTTACGTCACAACTGACCACAATCAAACGCTCCGTGTTCCGTTTCGCTTTGCTGTGTCCAAGGGATCAGTCCATTCGGATACAATCTTTTTTGACAAAGCATTTCCTGTAAGTACTGTAATCTTTTAGGTATTTCTTAATAGAGATTTGGGGTGTGGATGTCATTAGTAGTTATTGTAATAACACTCGTACGTTTATTCTTAATAGGGGAAGATCTCATTTGAAAAATTACACGTTATTTCTACTTTTAATCACACTCTAAATCTGTTGGGGCTTCGAGCTCATCCTTTGTCATCCGTGTGGTTTTCTTCATCAACACTCCAGGAATATCCAGAAATATCTCCGCATAGAAAAAGCTTTGTTGGAAAAGTCCACTTCGATCCACGAAAATTTTGCGGACAAGAATGCTACTCAGGATTTAATGTGAACTCTGATAGTAAGTTTGAATTAAGCATTTGTTTACAACTCTTATTCTGAAATATGGCATTGATAATTTGCGCTTCTAGTGGGTCAAGAGTGGACTGAAGGAGCAAGACTAAAATGGGATTCGGGAGACATTGATTGGAGGATTTGGGAAACCCTCCAAGACCGTTATCAGAATGTTAAAGACTCAACAAGTAAGACATCTTTGTCGCCTATAACCTAACATTGCGTATTGTAGAAATCTTTTATTGCTTGTACAAGAACCTTGAAAGTATTATAAGGCAGGTACTGCAGCAAATCTTTATCTAATAATGTTAATGGTAATTTCTATTTTCAACAGTTTCGAACATTTCCCTGTGGATTGACACAAGTGGTTTAACAGGTTTTAAAGTCAAAGCCCAAGTTAGATACATTTGGCCTCGCCTTTGTTCGTCCAGAATTGTTAGTTTTCCTTTGACTTCCCTTGGAAATGATAGTGTAATGGAAATTCCTGTATACAACCCTTCAAGCTCACCAATTGTTGTCCAGGCTACGTTGTCTAAGGAGTATGGCCCTTCGTGGGTAAATTTTATTCATGGAAACTCAGTGGGGGGAAACACAACCGAAGGTGGATTAGGTAAATAAATGATCGAATAAGTGGGATTTATTGTACGATTGCAACAGTAGTGTATCGAATAATGGTGCTTTAAGTTCTGTTTATTGAGATAACTTTTTTGTTCCTAGTGTTCGTCCTCAACGGAGTATCTTCAATTTCTAGTCAGGCAAACAGCAGTGTGATATTTGGTGAAGATCAGCAGCAAATTGTTGAAGAAATTCTAGGTCTCAACGAAACTCGTCCACCTGGTGTAACTTTCCTTCTACCTCCTGGTGCCAAATACTTACTAAATGCCAAGTTCAAACCCATCTCAAAGGATACGGCAAGTACTTTAATTCTATTGAGAAATAACCTCACTGGAATTGAGACTGTGTGGCTGAAAGGCAGAGCGGGGACTGGGCAACTAACTGTTGGTAGTGGAACCCCAGGGTCGAATCTTGTATTCCAACTAACTGAAAAACTTCTACAAGGTTGCCAAAGTAAGTTATAGTGGATGTTTTTTATTTTAATTTTGGTGGTTTCATTTACTTCTATTGAAGTACGAGTACAGTGAAAATTTATACAAGTAGATTGGAAGTTTTTCTAACGTAAGTGTTTTGATTCAACAGTGGAGCCCGCTAGCAAGTATGTTCCACCCCAGTTGACTGTTCGACGGTCTTTTGTAGCTCGTAACGTTGGAGAGATTCCACTTGACATAGAATCTCTACAAGTATATCCTCCTCAGGGATCTTTGTGGTCAGTGACTGTTGGCAGCTCAGCAGGGCCTATTGATTCTTGTGAGGGCTATGGATTCAGGATATTGAATTGCCATCCATTTACTCTTCAACCGAATCAAACGCATTCCATTGACATCGCTTTCACCCCAGATTTCACCTTGTCCCGAGTAGTTCGATCTCTTCGACTGACTGATTCCACTGGTTCTGTAAGAAACATTGATTCATTTCGAAGAAGTTAAATGCGGTTTATTTTTCTCATATTCTAAAGGCATTAATTTTTTATATTTTAGCATTTCAACTACTCTCTTGTAGCATTGATTCCCAGTGGAATGCTAAGCCTCTGTGCGTCCATTATTGCTCGGCCAACATGGGAACCCTATTTCAAATATCTTCTCGCCATCGGTGCAATAGTTTGCATTGTAGCAGCCGCAGTTATGTCTTACTTCGAGGCTGGATCTGTCGTATCGTCAACTGTTGTTGCCACAATTCGAGTTACTCCTAAAGAAAACGGACCAGATGGTGTGAAAGAAGAAATAAAGGAAAAGACATGCAAGTTAGACCTGAAGTCTGTGTACGATAAAGTAGAAAATCGGTTCAAACGGCACAACTCAGACAATTCAAAGTCACAAAACACTGCCGGGCCTACATCTTCTAAATCACACAACAACAATGTCACTGCCAACATTAGTAATGTAAGGAACAGGAAGACAAAGAAAAATTCAAGTGAAGTTAGTTTTTCCCAAAACAATCTAAACAAGCTTTCGGACAAAGGAAACCATCTTAACCGTAGTGGCAGTCATCTCAGTTCTGCTGATGACATTAGTGATAGTACACCATCAGCAAATATGTCAAATAATTCTGCTGGTAAGAAAGAGAACCCACCCGTTCCCGTCAACATAGGTAAAAAGAAGAAAAATAGCATCGGTAGTAACCAGCAGACACAGAACCAGCAGCAAAGTCAGCCCACAAAGCAGAAGAAAGTCCAAAATAAAACCGAGAATTACAATTCTGGCCCTCTCACAGATAAGAACAAAAACAAACCAGAAGAAGAAACAAGTTCAACTACAACTGAAAGCTCAAATCCAGATGATTTTATTGTTCCGTATTCCGAAAAAGAACGAAAACTGAGTGGAAAATCTATCCCTGACCCTAAATCGAATAAGGCAGGAAAGAAAGAAAAGCAGGAACGGAACAAGGCTGTTGGATCATCAGAAAGTATCTCGGGTAGCATGGAGTATTTGAATATTAAATCTCCTGAAGAAGGAAAAAAGAAGCCTACAAGCACAGGGAAAAAGAGGGACCAGACTGGAACGAATAATGTAATCGCTAGCACAGGAAGTGGAAATGTGTCTCCAAAGCAAGAAATGTCCCTTTGGGACACTCCACGACCTCCTAGTGGTGATGGTTTGAGTGAATTGGCTGCACAAACTGAAGCATTTGTTAAACAAAGACCAAGTCGACGAAATAATTCTGGTGGTGATCAGCCCTCGATGATCAGCGGTGTAAGTATTAGTAATATCAACTCCATTATGGGATCACATTCGCACCTGACAAATAACAACCAACAGATGAACAGTATCCATCTCCAGCAACAACAGAATCGCTCGAAAATGCCTGGTGTAATTGGTCAACCGCGACTTGGTCAGACTCCTTCAAATCAATTGCAGCAGCCAACTTGCAATAATATTCCACACCCTTTGTCACCTACTGGAACTCCATATTCCTCTTATTCAAGCGGAATGAATCAGTTTGTCCCTTCGTCAGTAAACTCAGGTCCTCCTGGCATGAACATTTCGGGTAATATTGGAAATCGACAGCAGACATCTCCTATCGGAAGACCAATGTCTAACTCAAATAATCCTGGGTCTATTTGGGGATCTGATATTTTGCCTGATAATGGATGCGATATTTGGGGGCGAAGAACTATCGACACAACCGCTACTTCATCACAGTTCTTAACGAGCAGATCTGAAAACGTCCACTCAAGAGTCAACAATCCAGGATTTGGTGTAGGTGCTGATGCCTATCATCCAATTCAAAATGGTTACCGCAGTGGAGTTTCTTCATCTGCAAGCGGAATGATTAATAGCACTCCGGAAAACCGTTTTGTTGCAAGAACATCCCCAACATCAAAGACCCCTTTACAGACGAGTGGAATGATGAACGGAAACTCTGGATCGGGGCTACCGCCTAATGGAACAGATTCGTCGTACTTATTTGGTGGAGGTAATACTGGATTTTCAAATGATGTTATCGGAAATTTATGGCAAATGAACTCAGGATCATATGGGGAAAGTCAACAACAGTATCGTCCCCAGCCAGGATATTCATCTGTGCAACTGCCACAGTCTCAGTTTGGATTGAATCAGCCAGCAGCATCAGGGGGGCAACACGGCTATCTGCAAAGAATGCGCTCTGACCCAACCATCCGGACTCATCAGCGCTCTGCAGGAAGTAAGTATTAATAGGATAGATAAATAACACGAAAAGTGATAGAAATAGGCCTAAGTATTTATCATTTATTTATAAACTTACTTGCCCTTTCACAGAAAACTGGACACCATCAATGTATGGAGAGGTGCCTGGATCCCACCGTGGGGGAAATCAAAATTTGCCGAGCCACTCGATTGGACCTCATGGAAACGGAATCCATACGGAAGGAAATTCTTTGTGGATGTCACCTCCTGTTACTTCAGCACCTACTTCAATGGCTGTTGGTGGAAATCCATCAGTGGATACTTCTTTTGCTGATTGGAACGCTATGGGGAAATCTTCCAGACTGACGGAAACGAACTCAGAAATTTGGGAATCAGCCCCACTATCAAATTCTAGCAAGTGGCCTTCAACCTACGGCAACACAAACTTGCAGAACACGTTCACGGAGTCAATGGCTGTAGGATCAGGATCAAGATCTAATATTCAGGCTCGTCAGGAAGAGGCTGGAGTAAATTCGGTGGGAGAATTTGGGCTTCGATCAAGGAACATGACCCAAAATCTTCGTGAAGTGGAGGTAAACTCAAACAAATGCAATTTTGATTCATAATTTCGTGTGCTGTAGTGATACCCTTTAAATTAGGTAGTAGTGTATTAACAAAAATAATTATTTTATTTTAGGCGGGGCTTGGCTTTAACCCGTTTACATCAGATATTTGGAATCACGCTGAAGGCGGACAGGCCTGGAACAATGGTTATCGGTATTCGTCCAACGAGTAAATGAAGTCATGAATTAACTATGCAAATAACGAAATGAAATGAACTGATGTGTGATCCAATGAAACAAAGCCAAGTTATGTAAAATGAAATTAATACTTGGTAAAATGAAATTCAAAGAATTGAATGTGCGTTGAAAAGAAAAATATGAAACTAAAATGAATAGAGTTAAGATATCAACCATGAACTAGATTTTAAGTGAAGCTTTGATCAAACTAAGCTGTAGTAGTGGGTTCATGGTGTATTTGTTTGAATTCTGCTAATCTCATCGTTAATCTCATTAAAAGTGGAAGTAAAAGAAATCCATTTTTATAATTTTGTTTTGGTCTTCGAAAATGTAGTTTTATTTTTCCAATCAATTTAAATTGATCAAAAACTATGCATTTTTTCTGTATGATTTACTCCTTTTTCTTATGAAGTACCTAATGTCTATAGGTAAGCAATTCATAGTATTTGAATATAAGCGTCGTTTGTTGGTTGTATGGTCAGTGTGAAACATACTTCAGAATTGTCATTTGTATGAAGTGATTGCAATCAATTCTTTAGTACACTATAAATTCTTAAATTATACCCAAAAAGGCCTACCTTGCTTACAGTTTATCACACTATATTAAATTGTAGTCCGTCTATCTATGCACTGATATGTGTTCTTACTGTAACTGCAATATATAATTATAATACTAGATTAAGTCTTAAGTTTCTTCTCTTTTTGTTCGGTAACTTTTTAGAAGACAGTTGGAAGTTGAAAGTCGTGTTCCAAAATTTTTTTGTTTTCATTTCTTAATTCCGAACAGGGTTAGCACGTTTCAATTAATTAATGATTCAGTATGCAATAAAACTAGTACTGAAATTTTACACATTGACAGTTTGTGCTATTTAATAAATTTTCTGACAACTGTGGTGTGATAGATCTGTGTTAACATTGTTTCCAACAAAACATCTTAGATATTAGGCTAGTTTAAGAAATTAGAGTTAAATAGATTATATGTGCTCTTTTGTTGGCTTTGGAAAACTCAGCCAAATTTTTCGTTACTAATGTACCCCTGATTCGTACTTAAGTTTAGCATATTATAGGTATAATATTCTGTATATTTTCTTAGCGTGTCAAAATATATTTTTCTTTTGGTTGCTAATCAATTGGACTTCGCGTAAACTTTCGGTTCTATTGTAAATTACAATTTGTTATAACTAGAATTATTCATTTCATTGACGAAGGAAGTGTTTATGCTAGAGAAGAAGGTAAAGTTTTGTACTGATCGAGATTGTTTGTAAGGGTGCATGGTGTGTAATTAATAGACAATGATCATAACTTATGATACATGAAGCTGTGCAAAGATTCAGAATCCTTATTTTTTAATCTTGAAACTTTGATAAGTTTCTGAAAAACTTTTAATGGGAACTTAATTTTTTGTACATGTGTTATCTTATGATACGATCGTATAGTCCGTTTATGAGATGACTTTACTAACAAACTCAATCAGCACCCAAATTTTACACGAAACGTTTTTTATAATATCTTCTCCACTTATGTTTCTAATAGCTGCTTTCTTTGTTATTTATGTGAAATGATGTAAACGCCTCATTTGCCTTATTCTTGTGACTCATGAAGCCTTATTCTTTGATAAATGCACTAATCTGAGTTATTTTGTAGTGAAAAATGTTTGTGATTTTGCTAAAATATGATAAGTGTACTTACTTTTCTGAAATAATTCGTTGTGCTTGTAAAAGACAAATATGACTTCGACTGTAACTTATAATAATATATTGTAACTCATGAATTACATCGTTGTGTTAAAAGTCTGATATTGTTGTGAGCAATATATGACTGTAATTTTCTATGCACTTACACCCATCGCTGGTGGATCCCTCAGAAATTGTCGGGATTCATTATCTAATAATAATAATGAAATGTCACCTATGCATAAACTTGTGAAGAGACCCTCCTATGGTTGGGTAACCAACTTGAGTGAATAAATTTCGAAAAACAATAAAAAATGTGTATCAACCTAATTGTAAGACAGTTATAGCTAATTAGCTAAAACACTTAAAATGAACAAAGAAAATCCAAAGAAGCATTAATTGAATAAAAAAAAATCTTAAGACGTGTATGAAAGATAAATATTCTCGTATGAATACGATGTAAAGGATGTACGTATTGAATGTCAGTAATTAAATAAGAAACTAACTACTGATAATGAATGAGGCTGTGTCACTACATGGTAGTGTCTCACCTACAAGACATTATTACAATAAAAAAAATCACTGCTAAATAATGTAAGTATACTGTGTCACTAGAATTCAAGGGGAGAGTGAGGAATTCTACTAATAGTTGTATTTACTATGAAGAATATAAAGTAAATAAATGAACTGAAGGAATGTGTACTTTATAGAATGTTAATTGTTCCGTATTTGAATACATACAATAATTATTACAGATGAAATGTTTGTCTAATTTCTAGCCTGAATTTGTTTGTTATACTGGAAAGGCTATATAAATGAGTAAACAAATTTTTTAAACAATTTATGAAAGCTTTATTATGTTTTCTTTATTTTTTGCACCCATCATCTTCATCTTGACCAAATATCATTTTTCATCCGTTTCTTAAGCCTTCCATCTTGTTTGCATTTATCTTGGGATCAGAGAGAGAGTGGCTATAATCATCTACGGAAGTCGGTTCAGAAAGTAATTTTATACAATGAATTGAACTGACTATGTCCTGTTACCCCATCATTGTATTTTAATTGATAATGTTGAATATACATACATACCCCCATATAGGGCCTACAGGATCGTTTCTGAGGACAGTAAATTCCCCCGGTGGTAGCAAAAGGATTCGAGCTTTTAGCTAGATCAGAAAAATCCCTTTCTTCCTGAAATATGTTGTAGCTTGTAGTAAGTTTTAAGCTGGTTCTTTAGTAGCTTCATTCATTGGTTTTAACGGAGGAAAGGCAGAAGTAACAGCTTTGATGGGAGTAAATTCCATTACTCGAGTTGGGGTTTTTCTTGCTTTCTTTTGCCTAGTTGTGGAATAGGCACAGACTCTGTGGTGGAATAGGCTTTAACCACAGACTAGTAATTGTAGATAGACTGATCAAATTGAAACTCCACAAAACCAGGCGGAGCTTGCAATACACAA
>JAQGBU010000748.1:0-19920 GCA_034698605.1 Isotoma decorata
TCTGTCCGTCTGTCTGTTCGCCTGTCTGTCCGTCTGTCTGTTCGCCTGTCTGTCCGTCTGTCTGTTCGCCTGTCTGTCCGTCTGTCTGTTCGCCTGTCTGTTCGCCTGTCTGTCTGTTCGCCTGTCCGTCCGTCTGTCTGTTCGCCTGTCTGTCCGGCTGTCTGTCTGAATAGCTAACTTTTGACAGGAATAATATTTTTCTGAACAGTTGAACACCATGACCATCATTTTCAAACTTCCAACAGAACGTTTTCGATTTCGTAAAGATAATCTAACGATACTTTCATATATCCGTTTGTCATGGTTTATTTCATATAATATTTGCAAACACGATTTCTGCATTAGTCTCCGTGAAATTCAACTTACCAGTCTCTTTCTCAAGGAATGCATCAATACGGGACGAGTCGTCACTCAAACGTTCCCACCATCCATACCGGGTCCACGTCTCATCTTCCGAGGTTGGACCCGAATCAAAGGCTCCAAAAAGCCAAACACGATGCTTCGTTTTACTCGCCCAATCATTCCAACTTTGCCAGTAGTTTACCATCTCTTTCACCGAATTTCCGAATTTATTGGATTCAGAGAAGGACGAACTTACTTGGTAGCCTACTGGAATTATATCAATTGAAGGAGTTGATTCCATGTCATCCGTCTGATTAAATAAATATTCGTTTGCAAGAAATTTTCCAAAACTTTTTTCAAAATCTTCAATTTCGCTCATTTCATTTTCATATAAATCGGTTTCACAAGCAAAATAATCCAGTTGAGAAAAGAATTTCCAATAAGTGGAGTCCTTCAATTCACGAAGTATCGCAAACGAATGAAATTCATCACAATTTTCTGCGTAAATGCCCAGAGTAACATTTTCAATTGACGGTTGTAAACCTTGGCTGAGCTGAGAAAGCGAACGCAGAACTATTTCCGACGTGATATTTGACTGGAATCTCATGAACATACTAATAACAGTCCCAGGATATATTTTGTTCGCCTCTGAACTTGATTCCAAAGCATTTCGCAATTCCCATTTGTCTATGTCTGTATTCTGTATATGAATTCCAACTGTTACTTGCAAAGCCAATTGTTTCATTTTTTTATTTAAATTAGCAGCCGCAACCGGGGTTAGGCTGACTGCATCATTTTTATTACTGTTCCAAGGTTTCTCTATACAATTCAAAATAAATATTGCACAGTTAACATCGTTCTTAAACCAATATGTCGGACGGAAAAGTTAGCTATAGTATTACTAGTTACGCATTCGGCCATCCATGAAAATTACCAAACACCACGCTTTTTCTGTGTTTTTTAACAGAAATTGAACGTTTTTATTTTATAACAAAACTTCACGATTACTGTAGTGGTCATTATTTAGAATTAAAAAATTCTACTTAGCAAAATCTTTGAAACGTTTGAGTTTGAAACGTTGTACCTGGACTGCAATTTTTCAAACGCTCCTTTAAGTGTGGCCTTGTTAATTGAAATACGCTAAATAGATGATTTCCAAAATAAAATAATTAAACATGAATTCGTTGTTTTTGCAATTTAAATCAGGGTTTGTATGTTTCCCACTTGGAATGCAATTTTCCCATCCCAGTGGGAAAATGGGAAAATACCGGAAAACAGGAAAATCGGGAAAATGGGAGCTTGTATATAGTATTAGTACTACAATGCAATTATACAATGCAATACTTACAGTAATGAAGTCTGGACTATACTAAAAAGCATGCACACATAGAATTTGCTTTGCAAATACTTCCTTGACTGTACTTACAATGACTCTTTAGTCTCCTATTAATTAATTTCGTTACTCCAGCTCTGTGCTGGTATTGGCTGTCACGTAATTTTTGCCATCTCGTTTAGCCGACAGACACGGAAGTTCATATCTGTGTATTTAAGCGGGGCCTTCTTGAGAAACTAAGGTAAATTAACTGTTACACTAAATAAAATACCATATTACATGAACTCTTCAACAGCAATTAACGTAGATTACTAGAATGTGTGTACTGACATTCACAATCATCTTTGGTTTGAAGTATTTAGAAAAGTAAGGACAAATTTTATACTTAACGCTGGCAGTCACTTTTGCAGTGCACCAGAGTCAGTGCTGATGCAGGCTGCCAACGTCAATATTAATGCAGATATTGGAATAACTGCATTAATATCGAGATCGACCCATTCCAATGAATTCATAATTTTATAAAAAATTTAATCAATTGTATTAAAACTATGAGTAAAGACTAGTAACCATGAGTGGTTCAATGCGTGCCCGAGTAAGTGGACATTTCAGTTCTCATTTGGTGTTAGTTGGTCGTGAATCATTCAATTAAATTATAAAATGAACTATAATTAATATGGATACTTCAACCTTCAAAACTGTGTAAAACTGTAGTTTAAACAGTTTGACGCGTATTGTATGTGACTTTCTCCAATTATTTCTAATTTTCCCAATATTTACCATTTTCCCAATAAAAGAGCAAGTGGGAAAATGGGAAATTCCCAGTTTTCCCATCGCCAAATTCCCTGTAGCCATTTTCCCTTTTGAACCCTGATTTAAATGGGCAACTTTATGCAACGGGCTAAGTCATCAAGCACCTAATGCACAACTTCTACAGTTACAAACCTTTTAGCTACTAATTTACTGGTTTAAATTAATTGTGGGTCCCATTCAAACTCTGTTTCTAAGACTAAATCAGTGTATATTTACAACATATTTATGCAATTAACCAGTTAGTGTTCCTGAGTGATATGTAAAAACATGTTGAAACCTGGAGGACACAACTTCCAACATATCTTGGACTTGGGCTAAGTTAGGACGACGGTCGGGGTCAAGAAAACTGGTGGCAGGATCAAAGCCCACAGCCAAAAGTTGTTTATTCAAATTGAAACCAAAAATTTCCTTTCCCATAGTCATCTGAAAAGACCAAAAGGTGATGAAACCTTAAAGAAATGAGAAGAACTTTCATTTTAAATTACGTAATAATGATACTTACAACAGCCAGAATAAGTGGTAGAACACAGATTTGCATTTTTGATGATGTTTTTGCACTAATTATGTGTACTAAATATCTGGCGAAAGGATAAAATGGCCTTTATAACAATATGGCTCAGTTTAAAATTTCTTAGATAACATTTTCAAAAACAGGCAGAAAACAAATGTTGAGCAGCTTAAACGAAAAATGCTAATTTCAGCAGAAACTAAATAAGGAATGTGAAACAATCAAGCTTCACCTCAATATAATAACAAGGAAAGAATTGTTTATTCTTAATTCCAAAACTTGCAGGGTAGAAAATAACGGGGAGGAAAAGGATGATTGATATTGTTCATTGATAAAATGAGGAGAATGAATTCTGTAAGCATATATTAAACGACAGAGAAACCATGTTTCAGCCGATGCCAGTTTACACTTGACACGATTTTAACCTCCCAAAATAACATTTTGTTACCTCAGGGTCATAATTGTTAAGATAGGAGGAAAAAGTGTATGCAAGGTCAATTTTTAAATGTCCACGTTTTGTTGGATAAGAAGTTTCTTTAAATGCTGAAACGAGGAAGATCAATTTTCCTTTTTAAAAGTGCATGCTTGGTGGTTTCAGAAAACCAAAATGAAATATTGGTTTTCCTAAAACCGTGTTATTGTTAATCAGAAATATAGTTTATGCATAATGTATTCGTGGCCAAAATTTAATACGCTTCAGAAAACGGTAGTCGACACTTAATCCCGGATGGGTCGGTCTAAAAAGAAAGAATATCATTTCATCCAAGAATTGGCTCCAGACTGTAGGAAGTCCATATGTATAGGTGAAAGGTTAATCGGAGGGGCAGTTTTCAGAGCCAATTGGACTATTATTGCATTTCCTACATATTTTACATTTTCATAATAGTGCAAGCTTTGATGTATAGTTTTAATGCTGTAATAAATAGTTTGAAATATTTTTTTATAAAGTAGGTAAGTATTTATTAAAATGTCCAGTTTTAATATCAGTAATTGACAAGCTGTCAACAATAGTGAATTTTCAAAGTAAAAATAAGTCGAATGTTTGTTTTGTAATTACAATTTTAGAGTTTACTCGTTGGAAACTTTTTTTTTCATTTGAAATAAATTCATCAATTAAATCTGTAAAACCCAAAAAATGAAAAACATTATAAATTACGCTTGAGGTTTTAGACAAGAAAAAAGTTTCAATATCTCTTTAGTTTAAGGTTGCAGAGTTTGATCAAAAAGTTTCTTCACTCGTATGAAATTTGGTCTTCTCTAGATCTGGATTCCTATAATTAACCGTTCTTAGATGCATTTTAATAATAAAAAAAAAGAATTCAAAGGACTACTGTTCCGATTACTTATGATATTGAACTAATGTATGGAACTAAGGATAAATAATAGGTATACTTCAATTTCCGTACGGAAGGATTTTAACTCATATTTTGTAATAAAAAAAGGAAATATTTGACAAAAATCTATACCATCATCAAGTTAATTTCTTCCCTTTGCATACCCACTATAAGTTAATTCTTTTTAACTCAACAGGATTATAAAGTTGTGTATAGTTAGGAATAGCAATATTTTATTTTTTAACTCGATTCATATCCCCCAGGAGCATAGTTATTTAATTAGCTTTCGTTTACAATAAACGAAAAAAATTGTTTTTGAAGGCTTGTAAGACTTATGAAGTTTTAAGTACTATTACATAGTGGAACTGCACCCTTAAGGGCCGTTCGTTGATAATGACATTATAATAATATTACCAACAAGTATAAATTGTTTGCCAATGGGTCGATTGTTATTTATTGAGTATTTGGGATAATTTTGAGTTTAACAATTGAACACTTAACTAAATACAAATCAGGGTGCTATTTATGGCTATTATCTTATCAGGTAAAGACTTAGCAATTAAAGAATAAGTATACTCTACGGCAGGGAGAATTCAACTGGCGTGATATTGTAAGTTGCATCCATTCTATGGTTACTTCTACTTAACTCATACACTTAACATTTGAATCCAAATACAATTATCTCTCTAACCATCTGCACTTCTTACATGGTTTAACAAATAAAATTTATGCATCTACCTAGTCAACAGTGACAGTCATTATAATTCTAGATGCTTGATTGATTGATTGATTGCCTTTATTTAAATGTCTTGCCAATATCAATTTTTGCACGGTAGTACAAACATTACAAGTGCATGCATATGCAAGTGTTCACTTCTGTAGGTAACTAGTTTATAACAATTCCTTAAAATCTGGGTTCTGTTCCAATAGTTTGAAAACTCGCAACCCTTTTTTAAAAATAAACGACATCCAGTTCCTCTCGAAAACAGGAAACATTAGTAATATCATTTATGAACAACCTTCCCCTCTTATCCTGTTTAAATACCCCTGACCTTTTCGTAATTTGTAACGAAACTTACAAACATGAATGACAATTGCCTTTTAATCACATCGACAGAAAAAAAGTAAATCAATAAATCTCAATTAACATTTGTGACAATTGTGACATAAAAGACTCATCGAACCATCATGTCACTCCATATCAGCTGTCACTATTTAGTTGATAAGAGTTTATCTACTTTTTATCTCTCATTACTCAAGTTCATTATTCTCATAAATTATATTGAGATTTAGTCAAGGGAATGCAATATTTGCTAACATTCAGCATTTTACTGACATTTTGCTCAATAATTGTGTTTTTTATTTGTACAAAAAGGTCTGATGATAATGACACAGTGAAGGAGTGCTTTGTTAGAAAAATATAATTCTTAACTCTCACTTTCTAAGAAGTATTAAAAATTGCCACTTGCACTGAGTGTTGACCACTCTTAATCGGTTTTTTTAGACATTTTTACAGTTACAAGGTTGAAGTTCAAGTGCAAGGAGCCAGCACAGAGCGCCTTAATAATTTGTATAATAAAAGTAGTGAGTTATAATGGAAAATATTGGAAATTTTTAACTCGATCTTCAGTTGTTAAATCAATTGAACTTCAAAAAATCACGCTTAAAAAACGTTACATGAAAACTTTCTGAAGAAGGAATTAACAAGCTTGTTTGATAAACAATTTTTTCTGAAAATGTCCGATCCCCCAAGTGACAAAGAAATACCCGTTCTGAAAAAGGTATAGTTCCCATTTTAATAACGAGCTAAAGAATAAATAGTTTTTGCGTATTAATTGTTTCAATGTATGAATTAGTTTCGGGAAGAACTTCAAAGAGATAAGCTATCTCGGGATAAATACGAAAGTGACGCTTATTTACTTAGATGGCTTAGAGGTAATTAAAAATCAATGGGTTTGCCATGAGCGTACGTAACGCTTACAAGTATTGATTCTATACAAATCAGTTCTGTTTTTTTGCTTTTTAGCAAGAGATTTGGATGTTGAAAAGGCCCTTTTAATGCTCAGAAATGTAAGTAAAGAGAAAAAATTGTAACTCATTGGATGCATAATTAACCCATTCAATGATGGGTTGCCTATGAGTTAAAGTTTCGAAATAAATTTCTATTTGTAGTCATTAAAATGGAGAGAGGAGAATCGAGTAGAACAAGTGCTGGATGAATGTATTTCAAAAGAATGGTCAGATTTGATTGATGGTTTTATCGGTGGAATTGACAAGTATGGAAGAATAGGTAAGTTAAAAAATAAAAGCTATTGATATTAAATAGCTATTTCATAAATCTCGGAACCTTTATTTTAAGAAAATTAAAAACTTGAGCTAAATAAGTTAAACATTTACGTTTAAGTGTCAAGGATCTTTCCTTACAAGCATGTGAATTATACATTGGGCTTGCAACTTGAATACAAAACTATAAATATGGTGTGAATACAATGTATGCATTAGATGCGACTCTGTAATTTTTCTTAAATGTTTAACAAAGTGATAGCACTTCCAGCTGGAGCCTGGGATGTGAGGAAACCTCTTGATGCCGGACGTAAAGAAGAATTAGTACGATATACAATTTTAATACTGGAAGTTTTGGATAAAACAATGGAAGTTATGTGGAAAGAAGGATATCCACAACCCACACTACTGCCTCATACTCAATTCACCGTCATCATCGATCTCAACCATTTCTCATATGCAAAAGTCACTCATAAAAAATGTATTCTCAATTTTTATTTTTATACCTTATGTAATCTAGACAACAAGAATAACATCCACCTAGCTTCAATATTCCCATTAGAATGTTAAGCTTTAATTTGATAAAACGTCAGTAGTTGATTTTATGAAAGTTCAATCTTTAAGATAATACGAGATAACTTTAAAGCTTTTAAAAGCAAACTTTACAAAGAAGAATTTAAAAAAGACCAATGTTAATTCATTATTTTTTTGATTCCAGCGATTGAGACACTTATCGAAGTGGTGAAGCTTTATGAAGCCAACTACCCCGAAACGCTTGGACGGTGCATAATTATCAATAGTAAGTAGTTCAAGTAGAATTTTACATACATACAAAATGCAGGGGGCTTAGGGTTGAAACTAATTTTAGGAAATTAAAAACGAGCCTCGAAATACATTTTTTCCAAATTTTAAAACGAAATAATTAAATTTATTATTTTTTCTGGATACTATAGGCCCTAGAATATTTTCCATGTTGTTTGGAATGATCAAACCCTTCTTATCAGAGAAAACAGTCTCAAAAATATCAATTTTCGATTCCAATGAAAAGAACTGGAAGAAAGAAGTTTTGACGGTGGTGGATGGAGATCAAATTCCTCAAATGTATGGTGGTTTGCTTACACAAATCCATGTATTTTAAATCCATAAGGACACATATTCATCGTTAAACTATTACTTAGCATATTGAAAACAGGTTTATTTTTGTAAAATTCAATTCCATTTTAATTTAAAAACCACTCGACTTTATTTTTTGAACTTGTTATTGAACTCAATGTTTGTGGGAATTCGTATTTATAATAAGTCTTGTTTTTTATTGCTTAATAGAAACTATCTTAATAAAACCTATGTTGTTCTCCATAATATTTATGTTTTTACTTCTTTGCAAACCAATGTGAGTTTAGATTAACAGTTAAAAATTAATTTAAAAAAGGCCAGTCAAGGTTTCGCAAGAATATGAGAAGTAATAAAAGATAAGAATTGTATGATATTGGTACTTTAGCAAGTAAGCATCTATATTTCTCTTTGGAAAAGATTTCATAATATTTATCTATCATTTAATGCACAACATTGCATTGAATCCTTTTTAAACCTAATTGATTCTCTGTTTTACTTTGAATACTTTGAATTGTTTACAAAATACGTGACTTAGATCAATTATAATAAATGGCAATTAATAAAATATTCAAGGTTTTGCAAGGAGAAGGGAAACAAAAAAACGTTGAAACATGCTACTACTACAAGGACTTACTGTAGACAATAATTATTGGATAAGGTTGAACTGGTTTTTTGTTGTAAAACTGGTTCCATAGGGAATTGATCAGTTCATTGATATTTTCCATAATTCCATACAATATACAAAAAATGTGCAGTTTAGTTTACATCTCTTTGGAGTATTTACCAATGTTAAGTTATGAATGATTACTCAATCAGATCAGCTAAACTACTCATACCAGAATATAACTTCAATTCCAGTCTTATAGTTTTACAAACTTGAGTATAAGTTTAAAAAAGCTTATCAGTTATAATTACACAAGTCATGCTAGACGTAGGTATGGTTATTTATTTTATCAGTGTCAGCTGATTTGATATGATCATTTGACAAATTACATCTTCATCGTTGAATCAATATTTCGTTTGTTGTCAATTCATCAATTTTTCTTATCAAGTCCTTCATTTTATATTTCAAGTGGTTTATCCTTTTTGCAAATGATTTTACCTTTCTATTTTGTAGTAGTGGTTGCTTTTTTAAAAAACTGTTTAATTTTTTAGTAAACTTTTTAGCTAAGCTTTACTAGTTATTTAACATTGTAGGAGACATAAAATTGGACTTGGTAGTACAAAACGAAGGATAGTTTTAATATTTAATCGAAATGCCGACGAATACTATTCGACTGGGTGAAGATTCACTCCGAGTTTGCATCATTGGAGCTGGGTAAGCATCTTTTTAAATCTATAATTATCAAAAAAATGGACAAAAACATTAAAATCCCGTTAAGAGAGAAAAACGATTTAGCCTAAAATTCAGTATATAGTGTCCGTGGGCTTCGTTATTTTGTGAATTCCTTTCATTGCTTAATTTTTATGAAATTTTTCATAGTTTATGAATAGTTTATTTTTTAAACTAAACTATTCAAACATTTAAAACCTGACGATTATTAACTCTGGGGTACATATGAATGTTTTAAAATGATTAATTGCTCATTTAATTTTCAGGGTGTCTGGGATTTGTGCAGGGGTTCAACTCAAAGAGCAATTAGGCCTAAAGAATTTTGTGATTTTTGACGAAAATGCAGAAGTAGGAGGAACTTGGTTTCAAAATGTTTATCCTGGATGTGCTTGTGATGTTCCGTCTCATCTTTACAGCTTCTCATTTGCACCTAATCCAAGTAATTTTATTGGGTTTTCATTTTCCTACTTATAAATACTAAGACATTCTAAATTAACATCCTATTTGTCATATCCTATTTAAAAAATTTTAGTACTCTTTGAATTAATTTGTTAGAAGCCGTAAGTTATCCTTTAAAAATTGTATACAATTTAACAGACTGGAGCTCATTATTCGCCCCCCAACAAGAAATATTAGAATATCTCAAAGGTGTTAGTCGAACTTATGAATTGTATGAAAATATAAAATTCAATCATCAAGTCAGAAAAACTTCTTGGGATGAAAATATACAAAAATGGAAGGTCCTAGTGAAGAACCCAGTCAATGGGCAAGAGTCGGAACAAGTTTTTGACATTGTGTAAGTTAAAATACAATTTAAATACATTTAAATACGTTTTGAAGCTGAATTAAGTATAACTCGATAGTGACTATAAAGACAGGCTTGGGTCATATACTGAAATGTCTATTTTTAAAGGATAAGTGGAGTGGGTGGACTCAGAGTGCCAAATATTCCTACTGAATTTAATTCATTCAAGGGTGTCAAAGTTCATTCTGCCGAATGGAATCCAAAAATCCAATTGGATGGAAAGCGAGTAGGTGTGGTTGGAAGTGGGGCCAGTGCAGTTCAAATTATTCCTTCTATTGTTGAAAAAGTGGAGAAACTCATTGTATTTCAAAGGTCTCTAAAAATACTCATCAAAGGCTTTTGCAGGAAACGTTTAAAAAGCTATGCAATGTTTACAATTACGGTTTTTTATAATTTCAGAAGGTCACCCTGGGTCATCCCTAGAATCCAATTCGATTTTCCTAATTGGGTAAAAAGACTTTTTGAAACGATTCCTGCTCTTCAAACTGGTTTTAGAGCCTATTTATTTTGCCTTTATGAAATGTCACATTCGCTTTATATCCAAGATTCAAGAACCAATCTACTAGGTTTACTATTCAAAAATTTCCAAATAATTTTTAAAAGATAAATAATTTTTAAAAAATACCTAATTTTACGAATTTGCCACAGCCACTAAGCTCGGAGCTTATCACCTGAACAAGGAGATTGGAGAAGATGAAATCATGAAGGAGAAACTAAGACCAAATTATTCGATAGGATGTAAACGAGTGACCCCATCTGAATTATATTATGCAGCCCTTAAGAAGTCTAATGTTGAGGTGACATCAAGCAGAATTGAAAAAGTCAACAAGGGATCAATAACCACTGAAGATTCTACTGAACATGAAATTGATGTAATATGCTTGGAAATTAAATGCATTAGGGAGTTTGCCAGCCAGAAACGTAAGGATTTCCGAAAGTGTGTTTTATCTTTTGGAAACGTCACCTGGGGCTTGTAATGCCCCGTCGGATAGCAAAATAGGGAGGCTGTCTAGTTGGTCATTAAATGTAGGGGTATCATGTACTAGATACACAGAACACAGATAACTTACGCAGATTCATACGTTTCGGTTTTGCAATTCCCCTGTTACAAAAAATTGATTGGTTAACTCCTGAGCTTCGGAATAGCTTCTTATAAAAACTATATATGCCTGTTTCTGAATGATCGTTTTGTAAATTTTGTTGAGACTTTAAATTTATTTTGGGTTTTTTTAGGTGTTAATTCTTGCGACAGGGTTTAAAGTTCAAGACTTCTTCGCCCCAATGGAAATATATGGGAAAGAAGGCGTGGACATCTTTAAATTGTTTAAGAAGGAAGGTCCATCTGCTTATCTAGGGATTTGTACTTACAACATGCCAAACTGCTTTTTCATTCTGGGGCCTAATTCAGTAAGAGATTTGTTATTAATTCTGTTCATTCGCAAAATCCTTTGCATTTGAATAATTTTTCGAACTCTTTGGCAATGCTTTTGAGTCCTTTTAGAAGTCTTTAATATCATTCAGTGTTTCTTAAATTTGAATTTCTCAAAATAATATTATTTTTTAGGTTTTTTAATGCAAACTTCTTACTAATTCTTCTCATAGGCCCCTGGGAATACTTCAGCAATATTCTCAATAGAATGTCAAGTGGGATGGATTATAAAAGTAATTTCTGAAATGTTGGCAAGAGGTTCGAAAGAAGTAAGTGTGGATGAAGCAATTGAAAAAGAGTACATGAGGGCCATTCACAAAGACCTTAAATCAACTGTTTGGGGTGCAAAGGATTGTGGTAATTGGTACGTGGACCACAGAGGGGTAGTCACAGCTCTCAATCCTTATTCTGGCATTACTTATTGGATGCATACCAAAAAACCTGATTTTAGTAAACTTAATTTTAAGTAAAATATTTATTTTCGTCAAGTTTGTTAATGAATAAATTTCGAGAAATTCTTCCCGAGCGAACTTAAATTTAATAATATCGACCTCAGGAGACTACCTATTTCAAAATTGGATATTAGACAGGAATTTTTCTCATTGGACTTTTTGTTTTGGAAGCTTTTGCTTTTTTATAGGCGAAAGTAATACCCTGTACAAAATGCATTCATTATTTGGCTTTTTATTATTACTCACTAGCACTACACCGATATCCTATAGAGTGGAGTGGTGTGGAGAACTTTGTGTTTTTGGTGTGGTGAGATGTGAAGGGCTCTATGTTTTTGATGTGGTGTGGTGTGAAGCGCTATTTTTTAATGTGATGTGGTGTAAAACGCTCAATTTTTTGATGTGATGCGCTCAATTTCTTTGTTGTGGTGTGGTGTGAAGCGCTCACTTTTGTTGATGTATGTGGTATGATGTGAAGCGCTCAATTTTTTGATGTGGTGTGGTGCGCAGCGCTGGGTTTTTTAATGTGTGGTAAAAACGCCACATTTTTTTGAGTTAGCCGCTCACTCCAGTACTCCCTTCCCTTGCCCTACCGTCACATCATTAATCACATCTACATTCCACACCAAAATATACCACGACCATACACATCCAGACCCACACAGTCCACATCCAGAAGTGGAACTGGTGGTGGTTTGTGTGTACTGTGCACTGTACAGTGAATAGTCTGTACAGAAATGAATATGAAACTTGCTACAACACGACACAGGACACAGTGAATTATTCAAAGTTCAACTCGCAACGACCTCACCTGACCTGAGTGGTCTCATTCTAAGTACTCGTCTGGGGAAATAATTTACAAAAGGTTCATAATAATGTCATTCTTTATAATTTATAAATGACAGTTTGACAGTATAACCAATCTTGGCAGATGACTTAATTGACCATGATACAATGATATCGCTCACTTTTTTATTGGATTGATTGACTGGGACAATAGATGGACGGGGTCACCTTTTTTTCATTCCCTCCTCTGTTCCTCATTTTTAATTCTCCTCATCTCACAGCATATGAAGATTTCATACATCATTTATCCATAATAATCTCATTGGTTTGACTAATTAATGACTTATTAAGGAGCGGAGCTCCCTTATGCAAATACCAATGATTTATCCCAAGCAAAATTCGAGTTAAGAGGTAAGTATACAATAAATTATACTATTTTTGGATCTTCAAAATGAATTTCCTCGATACACTTATGAGATTCGTTATTTCTAATCATCTTAACCTCGCATGGTAATGAGTCCTTCTGTTTGACATATACAAGCCACTTTCAGCTAGTGAACCAGCAAGAATTTATTATCCTTTGATAGGTGTAGTCATGTTCATGAGTAAAATAGTGGGAACGTAGGCAATCAAGTGATGACTCAAAAGTTCGGAATTGATCTATATCTCTAAGGAAAAAGCAATAGTAGTTTAGGCTCCACGGAGGGGAGTAACATATGCTGTATTTTGTCAACTTTATCCACCCCAGACCTTACAATATGTGTGTTGTTCGCTCATATTTTGTGAGAACATAACTTAAGGTCCAAATTCTTTTCTACTTGATCATCAAAAGTATTTCGACCATTGTTTCAAAAACAGTACTGGGCTTGGGTGTAAGGCAAAGAATTTTAAATAAAATAAATCGTTGAAGACTGAGAAATAATAGAAATTGTTTTGGTGTTGTGCTTTTTTAATGTGTCACATTATTAAATAATTACTTCACTATAACTTGTCCACATAAATATTTTCAATTTCACCATTCCAAGATCATAGATGATTCGCAAAACAGCGTGTTTAGTGAGAATTTTATCTTAGGCATCTGCAAACAATAGCCTCAAAATATTCGACAAAGTGAACCCCGAGTGAGCATAAAGCGAAAAAACATAAAACAGGCTAGGAACACATTGACTACATTTGGTCTCTAAATTGTCACAATTGTCGTGAGTATCGGGTTCACGAAGCATGGGGCTGCCCGTGGCCTTTGTCAGGTTACAACACACGACTGAATAAGAAAGAGGACCCAGAGAAATGGAAAGAAAAAAAATGGAAAAGAAAAGAAGGAAGCGACTTAATAGCCTACAGCGACCACAATACGCTGAATAAACAGCATCTGACCAGCATTGTAGTAAATATTTTATTATTGGTTTCTTATTAAGGGGGGGGGGGGTTTAAAAATAACTATGGAAATTTGTCTCTTATGGGATTTACATGTTAAATTTTCCAAAATGGAGGCTGCCCGATGGACAGTGGGGGTTAAAAAATAATTTTTTTGAAATAATCATGAAGAGAATTTAAAGGAGAATGTGTGATAGTCCATGATTTTTTTTAGTTCGACCAGGTTATGTTTAAAATTCAGTTAAGTGCCCCCACTCGGTCTGTTTTAAGACTTTTTCTGATCAAGTTAACTTTTTATACTATATATATAAATGTGGAATTTTTTTCATGGACTATGACGCACGGACTATTGAATAATAATATTTTATTATTAACAAATCTATATATTAATTGTGTGTAAGGAATTTTTGGATTTGGATCAACCAGTGGCGTAGGCTGTGCCTCTTGTGGTTGTGTAGCACAATCTACATTATTTCAATGTCTGTATATTAACTATATAACACTACGCAACTGTAAATAGTCCATACCGCCTTTTTTGCCTGATCAGTTTTTAATATGAGTTAAGCAGATCTGGTAGTATTAGAAGTACGAGATGAGTGTCTGCGTAGTAACGGCTCTGCCTCATCTCCTTCTTTCAGTCTTACTCAAAAACAACGTGTACAATTGTAATTTGTACATATTATTTTCATTGCGTAGAAATGTGTACATAACATAGGCGTCTTTTACTATTATTTAATTTGGTGGAGTAATCATTATGACTGTCAGTGACTCATACATCGTTACGTTTTGGTAAATATTTGGTCAGACCAGATAATTTCCCAGTTACTTATGCACCATAAATATGAGATCACATGGTTGATATCGGGCGGTTAACCATAAAATTTGTTAATTTTGTCATTTTCACTCTTGTTGCCACGACTTCATCATACATTTTTTAACTTTTATTATTTAAAACATTTGAAAACGAATTAAAACTTGAAACTTTAATTATTATAAAAATAAAAGTACTTCGTGCTTCCTTTTACTTAGATCATTTTTCCGGAGGTAATTGCGTGTTATTGAAAATTATCTCTCATAACCAAGCTGACTAATTTGATCTTATCTTCCTTCAATTTTCAGCGTGGCTACAAGTTACATTTTAAATGGAAATTAGGACCTGAGTAACTATATAAAAAACTACTGTTTCTTACGGTAAAGGATCTCTTATTATTCCATGTTTTTAGACATGTTTTTTTGTTTAAATTCAACTTCGTTCGTGCCGGTTCAAGACTCTCTTCAACCCTCCAATGCGCATCATTAAACCAGTGGATTTAAAAAAAAATTATTACATATCCTTACGGAATTTATTTTGAAATAAACTTCCAGATTTCACTATTCACTATTCATACAAAAAAGTCCCCGACAGCGACAAAAGCATCAGAGAAAAGGAAAAATGCCTACAGAGAGAAAATGGCCAAAGAAATTGATGTACAAAGGACCTAGCGATTAGGAAAACGTAGAGCGCAATATAAAATTAGGAAAGCTGCACATACCGCAAAGGAAAGTTCCACAAGCAGTCTGACTGCCGATAATGAAAACGAAGATATGGAAACTATCGAACAACAACTCATTTTTGGAACAACAAATAAACCTGGACGCATCGTGACATCTCCGATGTCCGAACATAGTCAAACATGCTATAGAAACAATCAGAAAAATCAAGAAAGTACAAGTCGTTATAATCATAGAGGTCAACAGGTCACACAAGCATCATGTAAACGGAAAACTGAATGCACTGGAGAAAAGGGTGAGGAAACATCCCAACAGAGAAGCCACCAATTTGCGAAACGTATAGAGGAAACAGCAAATGAAACTACTCAGAAAAGGAGCCAGAGATTCGCAAAACGTAGACCGCAATACAGTAATACAAAAGCCTTAAAGGCCCAAACTTCAACAAGTGGCGTTACTGCAAATATGGAAAATTTGAACTTAAAAACTTTCGATGCCCAAAGTAGTTCAGAAACCGGAAGTAATTCTATACACAATCATAAACAAGACAGTCAGACTGGTAATAATGGAAACAACAATGAACAAGTCCGAGAAAAAACCAGTCATAATAATAAAAACACGCCGCATGTCCGACTTGCTGAGTCTCCGCTACATACACCTTCAATGAACCACAGTTCAGCCAATTCTTTTGTGGAAAATTAGACGTAATATGCTGTCACTGTAATTTAATTAATTTTTCTAACCAAAGACCCCGAGATAAACATTATACGACGTGTTGCCGAAAGGGGAAAGTCTGACTGCCCCCATCTCATCCTTTTCCAATAGAAATAAAAAATTTAGTGACCCGTGAGGACTCAAGGCATAAGAATTTTATCGAACAAATCAGATCATACAACAGCGCTCTTGCGTTTGCTTCAATGGGCGCAAAAACATCAGTTCTACAGGGGTTTGGTCCATATTACTTTAAGATTCATGGACAAATTTACCATCGGGTGGGAAATGCCCAGCCCCAAGAACAAGATGTACCAAAATATGCCCAGTTTTTTTTCTTGACACATCAGAGGCCAACAGTCAAAGAATGCAGCTTGATGAAAATTCTGCGTGTAATCCGGATTTAATGATGCAATTGGATCACTGGATGCAAAAATATAACAACTACGCCCAGGCTTTCATGTAACTAAAAGAAGTCGAAAAATTAGTAATCTAAGATGCTAAACGAAAGGGCATTTAATCAGCTCAAGTTATGATGGCTCTTAGACATGATACATCTTCTGATCCCCGACGTTACAACAAACCCACTGTTAACGAAGTGGCCGTTATTTTTGAAGCAAATAAAGAAGGATTCATCCATTGCGTGGTATACTTGCATTTAATCAATCAATTGTCTTCAATTGCAACACCGTGCATAAATATGATATGCGGTCAACAGCTTGGTGGATGGTGTCACCGTAGTCGGGAGCGCGTGCGGAGCACGCGATCTCGGCTAGTATATATGAAGTGTATAGGTTGCCCAAAAAATATGTTTTAATGATTTACTACAAGCAGAAAACCACAATATTTTGTGACCTTGCACCTAGGTTGTGGGGCAACACTTTAATTTTTGTGTTCGTGCTCCGAGTTAGCTGTAATTTTGTAGTTGCCGTACTGCATTTTATTGTTTAGTAATACTGCTATTCATATTATTATTATGGTTCACTATTCTTTTGTAATAAATCAATGCATTGAAAATCAAGTTTAATAATATAAAAAAACCCTTGGAACTCAAACTGTTAAGAAAATTTAGATCTTGCAAATTTATTCTCCACGTTACATTCCCATTAAATAGGTTTTTTAAAGAGCGGAGCGATTTTGAGCCCGTCACACTACACCACACCACTTCATTGGAGTGGAGTGCTCATGGTGGCTGGTGTGGAATGCTTGACATTAAGCACACCACACCGGTACCTATGCTATGGTGTGAAGTGCTCATTTCGGCTGGCTTTGGAACGCTTGACATTTAGCACACCACACCGATACCAATGGAGTGGAGTGGTGTGGAGCGGCGAGGATTTTTTTGTGGAGTGAAGCGAGGAAATGGGAGCGCACCACATCGACCCCTTGCGCCTTGGTGTTGTGTGTTGTGGAGCGCTGGTTATTTTGCCCACCTGTGGTATCAACTGATAGTATGAAAATTTATGAGCTATAAATAAACTCGAAATGTGTTTTTTAGATTGAATCAAAATATTATTTCAACCTATTTGACCTTTTATAATACTTCGAATCCTTTATTCCTAGGTGAGGCAAGAAAGTTGCTATAAGATAGCTTTCTTACTACATTTTATGAATAGCGTAGCTATGGAAAATGTAAACCCTTAATATGCATTCAGTGGGGTCCTGAAAATCTTCGAAACGATCTACAGCCTAAACGGTTTCACGTAGACATTTGAAATTTTTTTAAAAATTAATGCAAGACTGCGTAGATTTGACTGAATTAATTTTAATTTCAAGGAAACTTATTCCTTCCTTTTGAAAAATCGATTTTAAATCTTCAAATCAACTTTAAGGCAGTTTAATGAAACGTTTTTTCGGTCGGAAGTTGATAAACTTAACGCGCATGTCATTTTGCATAAATAAGCAACAACTCGCATGTCAAAATTGTTCAAAGTCGATAAGCAATCTGACTTTTAGAATTTCATTATGCCTATATTTAGCCTAGTAGCCTAGTAGATAAGTAGCCTATATTTGCATATTCATGACAGTATCTAATTAACATAGCCTTAAGCGATCGTAATTTCCATGGCTTTCATTTTAACAAGGTTAAAAATGTGTTACAATTTGACCTTATAGGTTAGTTACAACAAAGCTTCCAATTCCAAAATTTATGGTTTTCTGAATCGTGTTTTTGTTTGGTATTGAGCGGAAATATAATGATGATGTGCCATTTGATTGATTTGAAAAATAATTATTTTCAGATCTTAGTTTTTCAAACATTCAAAGCATACTCAACATGCAAGGTCAGATGTTTTGACTTTGAGCTTGCAGTGGTTATTGTAATAAAATTGGTATATTGAAAGTAATATTCCTGTAAAACGCTGAAACCACCACAAGTGTTGTTAGGCTACTTAGACTGCAGATTGTATTTCAGCTCAGTTTTTTAGGTCACATCGAGAATTGAAGATGAAGAATCTGACAGTTTAAGCATTAGTCGCGGATGCATCAAGTGTTAAATCAATTTTAAATTGGTAAATAGGTGACAACTTATTAATCTACACAACTAACCCTTAAAAAGCAATAAATAAATTTCTCCTTAGAGGAAAAGTTTTCCTAGGTGAGCGATTCCTGAAATCAAAAGAATTAAACAAGGCCTCGCAAATAATGTCAAATAATCGCAGAAAGTCACAATCGGCAAAATTATTTTAAAGTAGTAATTGACTCTCAATTCTTCGAAAGAGATACATTTTAATTGATTTAAAATTCCAGAAGAATAATCTAAATTAAATTGAGTTAAAGTTAAGAACTTTGCAGTTTAATTGGTATTAAATTGGAATTTATGTAATGAAAATTGGATTTTGCTAAATTATTATTTAAATAACTAATAATTAAATACTTTTAATAATAGGGGCTAGGTTATATTAGTAAAAAAAAGTGTGACAATACAACGATTGTTGATGTATTTGAAAAAATTGAGGGGAACTCCATTACTCCATCGATTATGATTAATAGGTTTAAAATTTGGTATGACACAGAACGATTATTTACAAAAGCTATTGGATATCAACAAAATATCTTCAGAATAACAGTGCTGAGCATAAAAAATACATCAATTCTGTTTGTAATCGAATTTTTTAACATTGTCCCAATAAGGCTGAAAAATGTATGATTATTTAATATTTTTGGTCCTCGGTGAGGCCGGAGGCCTTGTTTAATTCTTTTGATTGCAGGAATCCCTCACCTAGGAAAACTTTTCCTCTAAGGGGCCATTTATATTGTTTACAATCCAACGTGACTAACATCAATTACACCAAAATAATAAATTTGTCAAGGTTTTGCAATGATAAGGGAAACTAAAAACACTCTAGTAGGCTACTAATGCTAAAATAGTACTTCGGACTACGAACGTCGCAAATAATTATTAGATAAAGTCAAAGTCGAACTGGGTTTTTGTTGCAGAACAGAATTCATAAGAAATTGATCGGTTCATTCATTTTTTTCATAATTCCATACATAAATGATTTCATCTATCTTTGCAAGAAAAATCTACATTTTGCAGTTCGTTATGGAGCGATTTACCTTTCAAATAATACATGATACGTGTGAATGCCTGGTATTAAGCTATAAAGGAGAAACTCATGCAACATCTTTAATGTTTGGTATGGAGAGATTTATTTGCCAAATACCATGATGCACCACAATTTTATTGCTATGGGTGATATTGTGGTGGCGCCTCCTCGTAAAAGGACTCGTTTAGACCCTCGACGCCAGGGTATGCTACCCCGGGTTTTTTGGGTCGGGGTTTTTTAGGGTTTTTTGGGTACCTTTTCAGCTTGGGGTTTT